>JBBHKE010001545.1:24855-82019 GCA_037447655.1 Zygnema cylindricum
TTATTATTGCACTGCAAACACTTCAAACAGGCAAGACTTCACTTTCCTATTTGGGTTGTTTTTTGGTTTAATAAAATATCAATTGTATTCATTTATTCAAACTTTTAGGGAGTTAGTGATTGATCCCTCTTATTTTCCGCTCCGCCCTCCCCTACTCCCTCCTTCGTTTTAAATCTCCGTTTTTTTTTGAAATTTCGAGTGGAAAGATCTGATTCTGAAGGGTTTATCCTTTCACTTCAGAACGGACAAACTTCACAAACGTCACGTTATTATTTTTTTTTTTTTGTATGCAACTTCAAAAAATTTAGAGTGTGCCCATGCTACTGAAACTTTGAGATGTATCGTTGTCTTTTAGTGAAGATTCTCCGAAATGCTTTTCAAAGTGTTCCAATGTGTGCAATTGAAGTTGTTAGATTCTACTTTGCAGTTGTAGACGTGTAGTACTTCTGACGGTTATAGATGTGTAAAATTTGTGAAGGTTGTAGAAAAGTAAGACTTGTGACGGTTGTAGACGTCTAAAAAACTTGTGTTGCAGACGGAAATTTAGGTACGGTTGTTGACATCAAATTTTTTGTGACATTGAAGATGTTTGGGGCTTTGTGACATTGTGATGTCATGCGCACTTCAGATAGCGTCGATTTTACGATTTATTAATTCCTCAACTTTTGGCCATGGCTTTCCGATTTTGTTTTTTCTTCTTCTCGCACTCGATCTGTCATCAAATCACGCCTGAAGGTAGTCCAAAAAAAGATGTTTTAAAGTTTTTTCATCTCGTACAAAGTATGAGAGAAGAGCGGTAGTGTGAGAGGAAAGGGGAGATATGATGACGGCGTAGAAAATGCAAAGACCTATGTTTGAAAGTATAGGTTCGAGACTCTTGATTTTTTTTCCGTATATGGTTATGATGGGCGAGTAACGAATTAGTGTGTCCTCTCCCTCATGCAAAATGTTCCCAAATGTTCAAGTACGTGTGGCACATGCGCAAATGTTTTTTTATTAGTTGTACAAGTGTTACTTTAAGTAAAATTGACCCTAGGGTTTATATCTCTTAGAGTTTGTTTATATATGAGTGTGAGTTGTGGGTCGAAAAGAGGATGGCACAAAATTGGAGTACATTCAAAATTTCAGGATGGTGTCAATTGCAATATGGTTTTCACAAAACGTACGGCAAATTATTTTCTCATTGCAAATTCATATTTGGGGGAAACTGACTTTAGAAAACCTTTACTTTGACAGATGGGCACACCCACTTAGCCTTCTACTTTGGCTCTTTCGTATGTCATTATAAAAAAGTACAAGTGGAATTATTGAATCGTACGTGGAAGAACAAAAACAGTGACATCGTGAAATTGTACGTTTTTCACGACGTCACGTGTGAAAGTTGGATCGAGGATTTTCATTTGTTGTTTTTCTTTTAGGCAGTTACTTTCATTTTTGTTGTGTTTTGTAGCACATTTTAGCTTAAAAATTAAAGTTTGGTATTTGTCAAGGTTGTAGGCATGCTCATATGTAAATTTGTTCACCTATGCATAAAGCTATACCCTTTAAGAACTTAATCTTCTCTATGAGACATGGTTGGCTTTTCAAAAGCTCTATTGTTGGGCTCAAACTTGTTTATCACACTAGGTGTTGTCGAAAAACCTTTTATTGTGTTTTTTTGTGTATTTTTACCTGTCGTGTTGTCATTCGAAAGCGAAAAGTCAAAAACCTAAAAAATAATTTGTTGGAGGACACGTCATGGCTTCTCATGGTCGCGCCATGAGCTATGATTGTCGACCAGGAAAGATACACCACGTATCGCTATTGGCTAATTTATTTTTTTCCCCTTTAACGTCAACTTTTCTCTATGCACTTTTGCCGGATTATAATCCAACGGTTACGATGTAAAAGAATGTCCGTACTTTTTGTTTTGGCGGATTCATAATGGAATTTATTGACGTGTGTACACGGAGGAACGCCCGATTTATGTAGCGGGAAAAAAATCAACGGTTTGAACCGACCCACGCTGTACTGTACTTTTTGAAGTCGATCGAAAGAAAATACAGAGATTGGCCATTTCAGGCCGTAGTCCTTACAGATTTTATGTAGATGTTTTTCGCTGCCCAAATTCCGCATTATGTTAACGATGTCATTTTCGTCGTTGTGTTTCGTTGTGAACAAAAAAAAGTACGAAACGTGTGTATCACGTTCCATTGGCGAAAATATCTCGCACGTGAGCGAAATTTGGGGCAAATGTTCATTGTAACGGAAGCCCGAAAAAGTTATCGGGAAGTCCGAAAAAGTTAGCGGGAAGTCCGAAAAAGTTAACGGGAAGTCCGGAAAAGTTGAAGGACCTTTGCGGAACTTTGGAACTAACGGGCCCGCGGCCCTTTTCGCTCCAAACAAACAAATCAACCAATAGGATTCTGTTAGTTTATCTATCATTCTAATAGGACAAGTTTATCGAAGGGCTATCCTGCGACAAAGAGCTGGCCTTGTCCTTTTCGCGGAAATTGCTTTCTGAGCTGGCGTGACGTGGGTGGATGTTTCCACTGCTGGCCCCCGCGTACGGTTTGCGAAGAAAAATAGAAAACGATAAGTCAAAACATGACGTTTCATGACCATATGAAAAGTCGTATTCCATGTGCAATTTAGGTTGTACGGTTACGACATGCTCTTTTGATGTAAAACGACAAAAATGGCCAGAAAAATGCACGCAATCTCATGACTCAGAAGGGTTAAGCCTACGTGGCAAGTATCTAGCTTGTAAAACGAGCAAAGTACCTCCCGTATTTTACTACACCTCCCGTATTTTACCACACCTTTTACAGTAGGTACAATAACGTACCTGTTCGTGGTCACGGTTACATGCTTCCAGCATTACTGTAATTTTAAATTTAGTGTGTCAACCCTATTAAAAAACAGAAAAAAATATCAAACCCTAAAGAAGAAAAAGAAAAAAAAACAAAGGAAGTACGGAATCGTCCATGCTGGAGCTTTCGTTGAAGATTCTTTGACAAAATTCGTTGCAGAAAAGGACCAGATTGATGACCGTACAAATATGTGACGCACGACCGTACGCCTCCCAACGAGTTTCAATAGGTTTGAGACTTTCCGTATTACTATTTCGTACGATTGGCGTAAAAGTGATAACAATTGCCGGAAATCCGGATTCTTTATCATTTTTTTTTCAATTAGCGTGGACTTCCATTATGCGTCTCAGTAATTGCACGGAAAATATTACTGAAGGGCGTGCCTTCCATTATGTCGTGTCTGTAGATCAATTTTTATTTGCGTGGCGTATTCTGGTTGGTAACACGTAGGTTAATATTCGATGCTTAAAATCTTGAAAGAATCTTCGGACGCAATGTAAGAAAGCAATATCTGTACGAGCGGAGGAAATATCTGTACCAGTGGAGATAATATCTGTACCAGCGGAGGTAATTGATGACTCGTACAGAGCGCATTAAATGTACTACCCAAAATTTCAAAACGCAACGACAAAAAGGCGGCAGCAAACGTTGATGGTGGGAGCGTGACGATATAATTTCTGCGGATTCGCAACCACCCTGGCAGAAGGCACATGGCCCTTGCGACGTGTACGCACATATGCGCGCGCCCATCGTGGATGTTTTTTTCCTTTTCCACGCGGCCCATTTTTACACGTTATGTATTCGAGAACTGTCCTCCCTGTGCACGGTCTTAACAAACTGTAAGGTTGGTGACGTGGCTTCAAGGATAAAAAGTATAATCAAATCCGACGGTTTTAATTTACGCCTACAACCTTGGACAATTTTCTATAATGTTGTTTTCGTTGAAAAAAAAATTGTACGAACTTGTACGAAACGGTACGATCGTCAGTAAAAAACCCCACTTTTTCGCTAATGGAAGTCCACCCTAAGAACTACACATAATTGTACTGTAGTACGACATATAAACCGGCATTGAACCCGATGGAGGATTTCAAACCTGATTTTTATGACGATTTGTACCTGTTTTAATACGAAATATTATCTAAAACACTTTCCCTGCGCAAAAGTACGAACTCATCAACCAAATGACGTAGCTGAAACCTTTGACAAAAACGCCAAGACAAACATGACAGCCCAGCATGTCAGCACCTTTACTAGATACGACCGCGACAGTATAGCCCCAAGACAGGATGACTGTACGATTTGGCCGGCTCATAATGGATTTCGGACGTGTGTACACGGAGGAAAGCCCGATTGATGTAGCGTGAAAATAATCAACGAAACTGACCCACGCTGTACTGTACTTTTTTAAGTCGATCGAAAGAAAATGCAGAGATTGGCCCTTTCGGGCCGTGGTCCTTACAGATTTTTTTTTTTTCGCTGCCCAAATTCCGCATTATGTTAACGACGTCATTTTCGTCATTGTGTTTCGCACTTTGGTGTGAACAAAAGTCGTACGGAACGTGTATATCGCGTTCCATTGGCGAAAATACCTCGCACGCGAGCGAAATTTGGGGCAAACGTTCAACGCAACGGGAAGCCCGAAAAAGTTAACGGGGGCGTTAACGGGAAGTCCCAAAAAGTTAAAGGACCTTTTGTTCGGAACTTTGGAACTAACAGGCCCGCGGCACTTTTCGGGGGCCTCCAAACAAACAAATTAACCAATAGAATTCTGTTGTTTGATCTATCATTCGATACGACAAGTTTATCGAAGGGCTATCCTGCGCCAAAGGAGCTGGCCCTGTCCTTTTCGCGGAAATTAAATGCTGAGCTGGCGTGACGCTGGTGGATGTTCCACTGCTGCCCCCGCGTACGGTTTGCGAAGAAAATAGGAAAACGACAAGTAATGGAAGTAGGTAAAGTCAAAACATGACGTTTCATGACCATATGAATAGTCGCGTTCCATGTGCAAATTAGGTTGTACGGTTACGACATGCGATTTCATTGCAAAACGACAAAAATGGCCAGAAAAATGCATGCAATCTCATGATTAATAAGATAAGGGTTAAACCTACGTGGCAAGTATCTAGCTAGTAAAACGAGCAGGTTACCTCCCGCATTTTACTGTACATTTTACAACAGGTACAATAATGTACCTGTTCGTAGTCACTGTTACATGCTCCCAGTACTACTGGAATTTGAATTTTAGCGTGTCAACCCTATAAAAAAACAGAAAATAATATAAAATCCTAAAAAAGAAAAACAAAGGAAGTACGGAATCGTCCATGCTGGATCTTTCCTTGAAGATTCTTTGACAAAATTCGTTGCAGAAAAGGACCAGATTGATGACCGTACAGATATGTGACGCACGACCGTACGCATCCCAACGAGTTTCAATAGGTTTGATACTTTCCGTATTACTATTTCGTACGATTGGCGTAAAAGTGATTATAATTGCCGGAAATCCGGGATTCTTTATCGTTTTTTTTATAATTATTTAACTACACATAATTGTAGTACGACATATAAACCGGCATTGAACCCGATGGAGGATTTCAAATCTGATTTTTACGATGATTTGTACCCGTTTTAATACGAAATATTATCTAAAACAATTTCAGTGCGCAAAAAGTACGAACTTATCAACCAAATGACGTAGCTGAAACCTTTAACAGAAACGACAAGACAAACATGACAGCCCAGCATGTCAGCAACTTTACTAGATACGACCGCGACAGCATAGCCCCAAGGCAGGATGACTGTACGAATGTACGGCATGATTCTGTACTCAATGTTCAAATGTACGACTGTTACTACAGTACTGTACGGAAATTGAACTAGAATCTACCCTGAATTCTGCAATGTTGGAGGTTGCTCAATATTCAATCTTTTCCTGCCAGAGTTTTGCATATTTTTCTGCAGCTTATCTAGGTTAAAGTGAAAATCTTGTGAAGCAATAATCTGAATAACAATCGTAAAGGTTTCTTTCATCAGCTTGGCGTATTTGAGCTAAGCTTAACGTATTACGTACTATTTCTGTACGGAAAACTATACGGAAAACTGTACGGATATGGCTCTAAGACTGGGAGATCTTGTTCCTGATTTTGTAACAGATTCAACTCATGGAGAGATTCACTTTCATGAATATATTGAAGGTTCTTGGGCCATTTTGGTATACTATTCATGCATTTTCCTTTTTTGTTTTTAGTACTATTTTGTTTTTATCACTTTTTTTTTTATTACTTTGTTTGGTTTATATTCTTTTTTGTTTTTAATGTTTCCTTTTAGTTTTTTACCACTGTTTTGTTTTCAGTGGTTTTTTGTTTTTACCCTTTTTTTGTTTTGATTCCTTTTTTGTTTATATTACTTTTATTACTTTTCTTCCATTTTTGATTTTATTACTTTTCAATTTTTTTTACTCTTTTTTCTTGTTTCTACCAATTTTCCAGTACTTTTCTGTTTTTGATACTTTTTTGTTTTTGTTTTTTGAACTTTTTTGTGCTCGACTAAGGTTAGGAATGTATATTTGCTTTCAAGTTTTCAAGTAATTTTTGTTTTTTGTTTTTTGCGTTAGAGATAGGATAGTATTGTACTGAATGCAGTTATATTTATGTTCACGTTTCCTAACTTAATTCTTTTTTACTCAAGCTGCCAGAGTGTGTATTTCTTTTCTTCAATTTTTTTTTTTCCAGTTTCTCTATTTCTGTGAGGAATTCTAGGTGAAGTTTGCATCTTTTTCAAAGATTTTGTCACTTTTCTTTTTCATTGGTATTGCATTGACATTATTCTACCCTTTTTTTCTCTTTTTTTTTTGGCAGTTTTCACACCCGGCTGATTTTACTCCAGTTTGTACCACTGGTGAGATTTTTAGGGATATTATTGTGTCTTAAGAAAGCCTATAAGACCCCATAATATAAAAAATATCCTAAATAATAAAAAAAAAACCCTTAGAAACTCTAAAACTTCTAAATAGCTCTTAAAAACTCTCAGAACCTCTATAAAAATTTGACAACTTTTAAAACAATTTTGTACCAACTGTCTCTAGAAATTTTGTTTGGTTTCAAAACATGTTAATTATTGGTTTGTTAAATTTGTTTTAAAGTTGTCCGAGGATGAATCAGTAATTTTACACAACTTTGAATAAGGTATATAAGATAAGCTGTTGTATACCCTTATGTATATAATATAAGATATTGTATATGTTATTGTGTAAAAGGTTAGATATAGTGTAGAAGATACGATATAGTGTAGAAGATAAGATATTGTGTATAAGATGAGATTTTTTGTATAAGATAAGGAGCTGTCTATAAGATATTGCATATTAGACAAGATATTGTATAAGATAAGATTTTGTACGATCCTATGAGTAGAAATTATATATGCTATGAGATATTTTGAATACGATAGATGTTTTTTTGAGTAAGATATTATATTGTTTATAAGATAAGATATCCTATATGAGATAAGTTTAAGGTTTTGTACATGACACAGGTTTTGCATACGTTTTGTATATAAGTTCCGAGATTGTATGTAAGATTTTTTTGTCTCTTCCTGGAGATGAAGGGAGGGGAGAGAGCGGAGGGGGAGAGGGTGAGAGGGAAAGAGAAGGGGGGGGAGAGAGAAAGGGGAGGGGAGACAGTTGGGGAGTGTGCGAGGGAGGGAGAGGAGAATGGAGGATTGCGAACAAAAGGGAAATGGGCGAGAGGGGATGAGGTGGTAACAGAAGGGAGAGAGAAAGAATGGCAGGGGACGTTGGAGTCAAAGTGAAGGGTGAACAAAAGGAGGAGGAGAGGAGAGGGCGAGAGTGTTTTGCTACTGCTTAAGACTTATTTTTCGCTTTGTATAATTTCGTTTGCAGATTACGAGTTGATTCTGAAAGCATGCTTTTACGTTTAACCTGTTTGAAATTACATTTTTTTTCTCTTCTGCTGACTCTCTCTCTCTCTCTCCCTCCCTCTCTCCCTCCTTTCCTCTCCCTCTCCCTCTCCCTTCCTCCCTCTCCCTCTCCCTCCTCCTTCTCCCTCCTCCCTGCCCTCCCTCCTCTCCCTTCAACTGGCCCCTGCTCCCTCAACTGTACCCCCGCCTCCCTGCAAAAAAAAATCCTGATCGGATCTGAGGATCCTGAATCACAATATATATATGGGATCCCCTTCAAGGTGATCTCCTTGAAGGGAATACACAAACAATTTTATTGAATTTTTGTGAGGTAGGGTGAGGACGTTTGCTCCAAGATGAGGTAGGATTTGGAAGACAGTCTGTGTCTCATTATTAGCGTTAATATTTTTCTCTCCACTTAAATCAACTTTCTCCGTGCACACGTGTCCGATTTTCATTTTTTTACCGTCAATCAGGAGGTAAGAAACACATTCTGTGTGAGGAGAAAAATGATTTGAATGGCTGAAAAAACTTTAACACTTATAGTGATGCACGTTGTAGGTTTTATTTTCCATCCAGTCGGTGATTTTTTTGCTGTAACATTATTCGCCTTAGATTCATTTGTGAAGAAGTTAAATGGTCCCTAAATGGAAATTGAATGCCATCTCTGTCTATCTCTGTCTTTGTATTCTCTGTCTATCTCTATCTTTGTATCTTGTTTGTCTGTCTCTATATATTGTCTCATGTGAATATTTCATTCTTAAACGTCAATAAGAAATCCAACAATTATGAAATGGTAATGAGAAGTGTGAACTAAGAAAGACAAGTTACTTCTAAAAGGCTCGCATCGAAGAGTTATTGTTGTTGGCGTTGTCTAATAACTTTTTGACAAATTGTTCTCATAATAGCATGTTTTGTTTCCAAAAGTCGAATATAGTCACTTGTCTGGCTCGGACCTTTGACTCTACGAGAATGATTTTTTTTTTTAATGTGAGAATAGGTTGACGTTCACCAAGCATGGATTGCCGATATTGAGGCTTATACTCCTGGATCGAAAGTGGGATATCCGATTATTGCGGATCCTAAGCGAGAGCTTGCTGTAAAGTGGGGTATGCTTGATCCCGATGAAGTTGATTCAGCTGGAGTTCCCTTAGCAGCTCGGGCGGTTTTTGTTATTGGTCCAGATAAGAGGTTGAAGCTCATGATTCTGTACCCGGCGACCACAGGACGCAATTTCAACGAGGTATGGTTTGTGTTTTCTGACCGGGCTCTAATTGTATGTAAAGTTGTTTTGTTGATGTTTTTGTCATTTTGTTATTTTTTCGTTCTCATATGTTTTGTTTTGTTTTGTTTTGCTTTTTGATGTGTTGTGGTGACAGGTTTTGCGAGTTATCGATTCTTTACAGTTGACAGCGAATTACGACGTCGCTACACCTGTCGATTGGAAATATGGCGACAAGTGTATGATCATTCCCTCACTGTCAGATGAAGAGGCTTCAAAGAAGTTTCCTAAGGGTTTCACTACGGCAAAATTGCCTTCAGGCAAAACCTATGTTCGAACAACAGCCCAGCCCAACATCTAATTTGTTTTTTCCAATAACCTTCGAAACTTGATGCTCTTTAAAGAATCTTTTCTTGAAAGTTTCAAACGGTCGAGAGCTCTCAAATTTGGAAGTCTAAAGTGGAAATTTATTGTAAAAACCCGAAATGGAAATTCGACGTGGTAGGAGTTTTTTAAGTACCTGAAAGATAACTTGCGTAGGGAAAGGTGTACATCTGTTGTTACAAATATGAAAGCCAGTTTTTGTACTATGTTGGCGTTCGGAGTTTAAATCAGGGAAGGAAACTCAGTTTGTGTAAAGTTTTTGTGTTAAAGTGGCAGTTTTTGTCCTAGCTTTATGTGTAGTAAGGATGGTTCAAAATAGGTCTCTGTATGATGTGAGTATTAGATGGTTGTGCTATCAACTGCGTGTTCTATGGAACGGTCGGTCCGTTTGATAAATTAGTTATCAGTGAATGTTTAAATTCGTATGTGGCTATGAGATCGTGACGAGATTTTGTTGATGTTTCTCCGTCATTTTCCCTATGGCACAACAAGGAACATTACTGGATATGCTTTTTTATTGAATTTGATGTTTAAAGGAAAAATCGTGTTGTGAATTTAGTCTTCAGAAGTAAGGGTGCCGTAATTGTGCAGTTAGTAATGTTATTTTGATGGTGTACATTTGATCGTGCTTTTTTTATTGATTCCAAACTGAATCCAATTTGAGATTTGCTTACCTATTTTTTACAAATTAGATGTCATTTTGCACACGTTGCGAAAGATGTTTCGATATGTAATATCCACTGGTTTAATATCCCGTTGTCAATTTAATATGTTCCAGTGCATTAACGAACGACAAAAAACTGGAGAAAAATGCCAAATTTTTCTTGCAACGCCAATTCAATGGCACTTTCGAAAGTTATGAGACACTTGTTACTTTGGATCCAATGTTTGGAGGTATTTGGTTTTGAGAAAGTTGGCGACTTAATGCAAATTTTTGGGTAATTAGCTGTCGGGGCTATTCCAAATCCTCAAGCTTTATTTTGTATGAACTTGATAATGTTACATGATTTTTTCCCGGTTTTTACCAAAAGCACTGGGTAAGGTTCCTTCAACATTCCTAACTGCAAATGTGCATACCCTTGATGTCCCATACATATAGTTGCTTTGGTTTAGTTTATATCAATGGCCTGTGATTGGCAGTTTTTGCTGATAACTACTGTATAATTAATGTGCACAATGCCAATCTATAATTCACTTGCTGTAAGAAAAGAACATGCTGTAACTATAACAATTATAAAGTGGGTGACTAAAGTGGATTTAGAGAACAGAGTGGAAAACAGGTTATCTAGAAGTTGATATACGCAACTGCCTGTAGTTGGCGTGAGTATTACGGAATATTCTGCACAAAAAGAATCTTTAATTCACTCGCAGAGGCAAAAAACACACTATAAGCCTCTTTTTCAATTACGGAGTTGGTTATCATAGTGGGACCAAGTGAACAAAATAAATTCCGGGCCAATAACTAGTATTTTTGGTATCTGGTAAAAACCTTCGCACTGACTTAATGCAATTGCAATCATCTAAACAAACTGCATCAGCAATAACAAGTTTGTGATTAATGGGCAAATGACCTTCGGTCTCTTTTACTGAAGGATAACAATCAGACATGTAACATCAAGATCACACGAATGAGGAACCAAGGAAAGAAGAGAAACAGGGACAAAAAAGTTGTCATAACTTGCCAAGCTGGTTGACTTGGCCATCTTACAAACGAGAGTACTAGCTTGAAAAATCTGAGTAATACACAAATGGCATTGCAAGAAGCAATTAACCAAGTTGAAAAAACAGGAAACATGAAGTACTCTGTGTTATTTACAACTAGCACCTTCGGACAAATGAACTCAAAACTTATGCTTTCTGATTTCGTTGAAAGTCAATTTGTTGAAAACTCTTGCGGCTCTTCCTTACCAAGAACCTTCTTCGCAGAAGCTAAATCGTCATCAAGTAGTATATCAGATGGACAGTCCAATCTGATAAACAACTCCGTGTTACTTACAATTCCCACCTTCGGTCGAATGAAGTTACTTTTATCCTTCTAACTTGTTAAAATCTAGTCATTTTGTTGACAACTCTTGCAGCTCTTCCTTACTAAGAGCCTCCTTTGCAGAAGCTAAATCTTCATCAAGTAGAATATCAGCTGGACCGTCCCATTTGATAAAAAACTCCGTGTCTCTGAAGTACAAAACTCGATGTATATCACCTGCAGGTGTGAAAAGATAATCGGCAGGCCCGAGATCATGGCATGTTTTAGCCGAAAGATTGTAAACTCTTTTTTTCCCTGTCACCACGGTAACATCATGGCCATAAGTGTGATGATGAGCTGGTTCCACACTTCCGGCGAGGAATCGAACAAAAGCTGACGTCGGATTTTTTCGAAGAATTTGCCAGCTCCCGCCTGGCATCTCCTGAACATCTTCATAACTTTTAGCATTTGCAAGAACACAAATGGGACACGTGTCATCTTGTCCAGTAGCTGGTGTTTCAGCCTTTCCATTACCAGAATCAGATTCATTGCCTTTTTTAGGAATGTCGGAAATTTTTGCCAGTTCTCCCATCGATTCAGCAAGAAAACTGTCAATTTCCTGATTCCATGGCTTTTTGTCACTAGCAGGACAAGGTGCTCTGAAATCAGTACTCAGCCATGCGTCTAAAATCTCCTTTCCTTTCTCTATAGATGTATGAGTTCCTCCCATGGTAATAACATTTGCATTATTTATGGAGCGAGAATTTTCTGCAGCTTCAACATTATCACATAAAGCAGCATAAACTCCTGCATGTTTATTGGCAGTTATAGTAACTCCCATACCAGTACCACACACCAATATGCCACGTGTCTCAAAATTATCTTCATGACTGCCTGTCGGAGCCTTAACTCTCTTAGCAACTTCGTCAGCAACAGAGTAATAGCTGTCCGTACCAAGATCCTCCACTGGAATACCTTTTTCTCTGGCGTGACTCACAAGTGCATCTTTCAAAGAGGCGCCAAAACTATCTGCTGCAGCTACAAGTTTTAGAGACGCGGTCTTATTAACAGTAGCCATGGCTGGCCGGAAAACTGTAGAGAGCTCCGAAAATGGAGAAAAACTGTTTGACAGCAGTTACACAGTTAACAGCAGTAACTGGAACAGCGGCAGGCATTGATAATTTGATAGAGCAAGACGGGGAAAAAGAAATTTCTTGCCGCGTTGACGGCTGCGTTCGAAGGTAAATACCAGCCGTTATCTAGTCCCTGTAAGTGGAGGTGTGGCCGGCATCATATTATATGTTTTTGCTATATTTCTAGGTACACAGAGAACCTTAATGAGCAGAAGGTCTAAATTTCAAATGCGCGACAACGATTGGAAACGTGTGCTTACGTCAGTTAGCCACTTAGCCCATAATGTACGCGTACTATACGGTACAATACGCCTTAGTATGCACTAACTAGATATAGCGTTTCCAAAAAAATTCGCACCTTTGATGTAAAATGCTAAAACGTTAAACAGTCCGAAATTGCCGGCCGGTAACCCCAGGACCAACAGTCGTCATCGACGAGTCGACAAACAAGCACCGCGACATCAGTGACATACATCATGAGGGAGCTCAATAGCTCATCATTGACAAGTACGAATCTTCTAGCAAGTGTACGTACATCTTAAGCTACATCACTGTCATTTCCCAATGCCAATAGTGAAGCCGGAAAAAAGAAAGAGGGTCAGTACTGAAGTTTTCTGTTGAAATCGCAGTAATTGATACGTTTGTAGCACAGGATAAATCCTCAAAATTCACTGATTGTGACCAAATATAAAAAATTATATCAAAAAAATTGCACAATAATTTTGTGAAATCGCCTGTGGACAACTATTCAACTTACTGCTTGATTTCTAACAAGTAACATCTAACAGCATAGGAACCAAAGACCCGAAACATATTCATGTTCCCATACTTCATGAGCAAAATTAAGCGCCGGCGAGTCTACATAATGAGCAGCAACATCTCATTTTCCCCAACCTAGTGCGAGAGCAGTTGGCGTTATAGAAAAAATAATTCAAATACTACACTGAAAAGTCACCGTTGCACACAGTTGATTTCCATCAGAGTATCCAATTCCTCTTTCAGTACAATCCGCTTTCTAAGGAAAGCCATTTGTGGTTTCTTTCAATAACATGGAATTCAATAGATAAGTCGTTACTAGCGCATACTTGAAGGAACTGAAAACTAGAAAACCAAGCCCACTGAATTGCTGCCTTAATTTTAGCTCTGAGAAACACACCGCTTGAGCTTCCACAGCAACCTCTCAGTATGTCTCCCTTTTCCTAAATCCATAACTGCAAATGTTGCAACTTGCCCTAGTTGGCATCCAGACCCAACTAAACATTTCTTCAGGTTTTTACAGTTTTTTAGGGTCTGAAGCAAATGACATAAATACATACTGACCCAGCACAGACCACCACAATAAGAATGCCATGGGATAGAAGCAACACATGAGTCATCTACAGATATGAACATTCTAAAATCAATATAAGAAAAAGACCCAGTTCAATGAAAGGCCAATATCATCGATTGTCGCTTCGAATCTACAGCGCGACTTACTAAGGCATTAAGCTTATCTCTAACTATACTAAACCACTGTCAGGAATCAGTTTCTCTAATATGTTCAGATAGACAATAGTCCTGTCAGGAATAAGTTTCTCTAATATGTTCAGATAGACAATAGTCCCTTCGAGAGCCTGTTTCAAACTGGATTCAATACTACCACATTGCCTTTTTCTGAAACTCGACAAGCAATTTTTTTTATAACCAGAAAGCTGAAACATCCACACCACGAGGGACAATTTACAAACTAAACATATATCTTTAACATCGACAAACCCTCTCAAGATACTGGAGGAAATAAAAATTTATGGAGATCAGTAATAGACCTCTACTAAAACCTTCTTATAACATTCATTCTATTTCACATCTTTATTTTGCAGGCTCGTCAATTGGGCACGAGCCATCATCCACATTAGCAAGAGGATCAAAGAAAGGCGATTCTGGATCGGTGCATCCTGGTACAATATCCAACTCGCAAGAGAGAGCCTACAAAATACAAACAAACAAAATGATCAGCTTTACGTTTTTGTAGTTCTTAAACCGGTTTCAGTTTCATACCTGGTTTTAGTTTAGCTTTTGTGTTATTTTTTGTTCTCGCTTTAGTTCTAGCTCTAGTTCTAGTCCTAGTTCCACTTTTACTTTTGAAATTAAGTTTTAGTTTTGATTTTGCTTTTACCCCAGAAAAAAAAAGCCCTAATCTCAATCAAGCAACAGGGAACAACACGTCAATACAACATGCATTTATTTATCCACATACATAGAATTGAGTTTCACAAAACATGACATTGTAAAGCTTTGACATTTTTCTTTCCAAAAATTTAGGGTTTTTATATCACTAAAAATTGTTATTCACCTCAGTCTTGCCAAAACCGCCTGGCATTATGCATCGATCTTGAACAAAAGGAGCGTCAGGATAAATAGCAACTTCACAGGCTCCATCTGCTTCGAGCTCCTTCATCAAACCCTGAAGGAACCATAAAGGCTGGGAGTTCATCAGAGAGGTCTAAATAGATTTGCATGGAAGACTAAGATGCAAAATAACTATATTTTACTGAAAAAAAAATGCACCTAATCAAACAGTACCTTTTGGGTTAAGAGTAAGTCACTTGAACTGAGATTTAGATTACTTTGACAAATAGCCCGTCGAGAAACGTAAAATAAAATTCCATCACCCTAAAGGACTCAAAACCAGTCATTAGGTTGAAATATGAGCTATTCCTGTCTATCATGTATGGCAGTTAAACTCTTGTCGATGGGATTCTTCAGTGTAGACCTCCATGTCTGTATGAACATTTATATGATATTTTGATATTTTATTAGACATGAATCTACAAGAGCTCCTGCAATTTGTCTATTCCTGGATTTTTTTTTCATGCTTAACAGTTTCAAACATTTTTGTATCAACAATAGTTTAACTTTCAGTTGTGACAGTGGATGTTTCAGATAATGCCTGAACAGATTTGACTAACTAAACTAAACCGGACAAGGATGTTCCAGCGTCAAAACAAACAGTGTCTATCTCAGCTATTCCGTACTTATTCACATAGGTGGTCACCATGCAAACCTTGGCAGTCTTCATTATTTGACTGACCTCATTAAAGAAAGACGCTGGTTGGTTCCTCCACTTTGCCGGGATTTCAAGCTCCACCCAGAAGGGTCCCTCCCATTCTTTTCCATCGGTGAAGGAAAATTCTATATGTGTGGCTGTTAAAGGACCACCACAAGCAAGAAAACACAATTTCAGTACATTACCTTCCAACACAGGAGCACCTCATGAAATTGAGAACATCTCTAAGATAACTGTTTGACTCAAAAATCGAGCACATTTGAAGAGCAAATTCTGTAACATGTCCCCAAACATGAAGGCTAAACAGAAGGTAAAAATTTACTGCCTGAGCTTCTAGAAGCACTGACAGGAATAGCTCTGTTGACCTCCTCTATGATTCTTTATCGAGATGTTCTGCTGATAGGCAAATCAGCATTGGTTCTCTGAGGTGAAATTCAACCAAAAAGGACAGACTTACCATGGATGGGAACATTAATTTTAATGGTATAAAATGGGACACAATTTGGTCCACGCTCCTTTTTAGTCATTACTCGTGGATCTCCTCCACACATAATAGGTGAATTAAATCCACCATTGAAGCCAACACCAAATTCAGGATTGGGAGTAATCTTTGATGCGGGAGGATTAAACCAGATAGTCAATAATTCACCCTGCATGTCCAGAAAAAGCCCTTCATTCAGAACGATATTGCTTTGCAGAAGCGCGTAGTTAAAATTTGGATCATTAACCAGGTTATTAATGAACGAACAACATTAAGAATGTCAGTATAAACCAGCAGAAAGAAAGAATTAGAACTTACAGATGCTGGAGGTCGTCCAGTGGCTGTTTCCCAGAACACAGGATGATGTCCCATTTCAAATTTAGCCCAAGTGGGAAGTTGATACCTACAGCAATAGAGCCAAGATATGATATGAGTACAAAATGGAAATTAATGGCTTCTGTTCCAAAAGCTTAATATGTACCTAGCATTTTTAGGACAAAAACATCCAAGTGACCAAAGACATTCCTCAAAAGAGCTAGGCATACATATATTGTTTAAATTTAACAGACCATTATCAGTAGAATTTCTGAGGATCCTTAATCTACAGATAAAAAAGCACATTGAAATCCAGAAAACAGTTAACGCCAGAAATATGACTGGGATAAATATCTTCACTCAATATGAATATAATAATGCATACTATTCACAGGAACCCGCGAAACTAGTAGGACAAGACGAAAATCAGACACAAAAAAAAAAAATTATGTACATATAAATAAAGAAAAAAGAGATGGTTTCCTACTTTACAGCGTCTGGAGAGGGAGCAATGGCCAGCCCAGCTGAAACACACAACCTTGATCTGCTCTGCCCGGATGAGTGGCTGATAGAAGCATTTCTTAAAAAAAATGCTTTACTATCGCCTAAAAATGAGCTTCTTGTAAAACTGCAAAACAACCCACAGCAAAGAAGCAAGACATTAGAGAATTTTCAAACGTCGTCATTAGAGAAGCGTGCAATTTAACAAATACACAATAAAAAAAGCAGCCCTTCAATGAGTGACCCCGAATGCAATCAATATTAAAATTATCAGAGATCAGTAAGTTAATCTTAGAAAAAGACAGATAGTTTCTGTGAATTGCACGAACAACTGAAAAAATCATGTCAAAGCTTCGTTGCCCAAAAAAAATGGAGAGAAATTCTATTAGTAGCGAGTAACTTCATCCTTGGTGAACATAGACTAGGTGGATAATATTTTCAACTCCGCCCATCCCGTTATGTCCCAACCAATACCCTTATCCAATTTCCAACAAAACCTGACTAACAGGCTCAAAATATACCCGGTGTAAATTCCTGCATTATTAGAAAGTACAAATAAATGCCACACTTACAGTAGAGTAAAAGAAAGCAGCTTTACAAAGAGAATAAACTCAAAAACATCCAAACTATCCCATAAAATGCCAATTCCTGAGAATTAAGACTGCTTAAAAAGCAATGTTAAGGACAGTCGTTGAGCAGAGTAGCACGAGGTTACAATTAAAAAAAAAACCAGAGTTACTGCAACTTCACATATCTCTCTACTTTAAAAAACCTAAAAGTACACATCCCTAATCCTAATTGTGCATCTTTCTTCAAGAATACTAAAGAGCATGTGAATTAGGGCATATAAACTATCAAGACAATGAAGAAACACAGGAAAAACATTGCAAACACAAAAATGGAAGCATGAGACAAAACAAAGTGTAAAATACTGCGAGTTCATAGGTCTTTCAGAATCTAGGAGATATGAAAAAAAAGAGGGAGAGGGAGAGGAGAGCGAGGGAGAGTGTAAAAGAAAACAAGAAGTGGTTGGGCGCAACAAACAAAGCCAACTTAATTCCAGGATCTCCAAGGACAAAGGAATATAACAGCAAGAAACTTCCAACCCCCTCCTCCTCAGGTTACCGAGAGATTAAAAATAAAGACGATGGAAGCCAGTAAGACGAGAAATACAGACGGTATAGAAATCAAATGAGGAACAAATAGAGGAAGTAAGTGACTAGACAGCAGTTCTATCACGTTATCACCAATAATCAGCTACACTCAAACTTTACACTTCAGTGTCATATCTTCTGTTAGACAATGCCTTCCGGCAAGAATTCCTCTTGTTTCCAGGGAAAAAATGATTAGGTTGAGCAAAATGAAAAATAAAAGAGTTTAAAACGACAAAGTCAAAAAAGAGGCACTGTAAAAAGCATATAAACCATATTTTTTGCTTAGATTACACATCTGTAATCAGCAGTTCGAGCTCCAGCACAGCCTTGAGGATTTCTCTGCAGTCCATTGACTGCATTGCTCTCATGTAGGCATTTAAGCATATATGCAAGAAATCGTCTACAAGAAATCATCTAAGACTTCTAGCATTGTCACTTGCATTCATGATTCCCCTCAAAATGCACAAAAGAACGATAGAAATTGCAGAGATCTTGGCAGTTGCGTGTTAAATATCCACATAAGAATAAAGAAATTCAAATTTCCATACATTTCAGCAAAAAATAGAACATGAAATAAGAGCAGTCATGCAATCACGGCCTTTCGGATACTAACCCTAGAAAATACACGTACCTGGCTTGTTTCTGAGCCAGCGGAGCTGAAATTTCGCTCCCAAACGGAACAGCTGCTGAAATAGACGCAGAAAGGGCCTCCATTGCGTTGCCAAAAAATGGACGGCAAAAAACGCACGTCTACTACTGCACTAAAATGAAAGGAGCAAGGAGGATACAGAAAAAAGTTCGCCAGGAAAGATAAGGTTGCAAGATGATACCACGGGTATGGTAAGGCTGCAACTTGTAAGAGCATGAGCGCTAGTACTAATTCTATAAATAAAAGTACATAAGTGTATGGTACTTGTTTTTAAAGAATGCGCCGTAACGTCACGAATTCAAACATACGGCCGTACGAGAAGTTGCAGACGGTCAGATTTTCAGAAGATATGAAAAGAACGATGGTCTTTAGATATATCTGAGGGTGCCACGTCAAACAGCATTGTCATGTAGCTTGCCTGTTTTACGGAAAGACATGTGATGACAAGCAGTTTAGAAATGGCAGTTTTCTGGCCTAATTTACGGAAATGAATGCGAGACTGACCTGGGATTCGAGGAGTCAACATTGGCCGTCCGATCGACAAGTTCTGAATTTGTACGGTTAATTTCTCGTCGTCTTGAAAGCCAAAATCTGTCAGAGGGTTACACACGAGGTAATTCATATGCCAATACGAAAGTTCTCTAGAAGCTGCATTAGTACAATACGAATACTAAGGCTTCTACGTACCAATAAGAAATATTCTAGAAGATATTTACTGATACATAGCCCATTAAAAAATCTTTATAAACAAATTGATGCACAGAGACTCATAGGAGAAAGATATAAGCGAATGGCAGCAAAGCTGTTCCACCGTCCCGTCCTCAAATTTGAAGTTTATCCTCATACCATACACCTGGACACTGGCTGCAAAAAAAAAACTCCGCATTCGCGCGCGCTTTTTGAGGACAACCGTGGGCTTGCCAGTTTGCCACAGAATCTCCCCGTACCACGATTACACGACCAGGTACATCTGAATGAGTACGTGCTACATTCTACAGTACACCTCCCATGGTTATTACCTATTACTTATTAGTTATTACTGTATTAGAGTACAGTATTTTTCGGGCAGTCAAAAGTACTTTTTTTAATTACACAATTTTAAAATTTCAATGATGACGTTATGATCGAAGGGTAAGACCGTTGCCTTCCGATTGTTGCCCCGGAACATAAAACCAACAGTCTGACAGAGTTAAACCCATTTGACTGCCCAGTAAATGTTTAGCTCTAATAACGACGGGCGGTGATATATTTGCTGGGAACCAATTGTAGATGCGGCATTGGCAACCGTATCCAGTTAAAACAAAATAAAACATAAAAATCAACTAGCCAAGGAATCTGCCATAAAGAATCGTTTTTCTGGAATAGAACTGGCATACGGTCGGCAGCTTTACATGATTAATAATTACGATAACGGCTACCACGACGACAATGTTTATGATGACGACAAAGAAAGTGGTGCTACTTATGAGCTTTGCATAAAATGAATATTTATTAGGGTACGTCCCCGTGTATTAAAGGTTCGACTTTAATCTGTCGTTTTGACCCAAACACAGTTCCGTACGAGAAATATTTTAGCCGTACAACGAAATCAATTCTTTAAAAGTACAGCAAACTTATCAAGTCGATACTTTGAATGTACTTCATGTTTGTCGTCATGTGAACGCATATTGGCGTTTTCCGTTTTTCGACCCCCGGGCAAGAGAATCCAGCCCGTCAAAAAACTTCATCAAAAATCACCTCGCGACCCGATTTTAGGGAAAGTACAGTACAGTACACCGCCAATCGCTATTAGCGTGTAGGTTTCATTAGCGTATACAAATAATTACCGTGGTGTACGCTATTTAAGAATTTGAAAATTTTGGAAAAAATCTTACATTCTAATTGTTTGATTATGGTAATTTGGATCTTTGAAAAAACAAATGTCGGTCGCAAACATGCTTACACTAATATAAGTTTCCGTACAAAATCTGACAAATCGTACACAAATCGTACATTCACACGGTCGAAACGCGGCTGTCGGACGAATATGTGCGAGCGGGATTTTTTACGACCTGGTTTTTTTCCTTTTTAGAACGCACATTCTCATGCGTCCGCGATTACTAAAACTAATTTATTGTAATTTTTAACTTAAAAAGGTACATTTATGTACGGTCTGACACTGACCGTACACCACTCTATTTAAGAGACAACGTACTGAATATAACCCTAAATATAATAAAGAAAAAAATAGAATAAACTACGCTATTTGAGAATAAAACAAAAAAAAAGCGGGACGGGATTAGCGTACACAACGCTAATAGCGATTGGCGGTGTACCACACAACAACGAATGAAAATGACCCACGCACGCGCCACACGAGTGGAAAATTTTTAGGACGATGGGAGAGTACTCGCTATTATTCTCCCTGCCCGTCACGTGCATGTACGGAAAAACGAGGATGTACGGGAAAAATCCGCAGGGGTCTCGGACCTCCAATTTCATTCATGGGTGTCCTCGGTAGAATTTTGCTTCGTCGTCGCCTCTCCCCTCTCCCTCTCACACCATCACTTTTAACTCACACTTTTTAGAATGAGGCACGACAAAACTGGTATGAAATGAAAGATATTTGAAAAATACTTCTTTTGACAACCTTTATGTATATTTTTATGGCAAGAAGAGCAAAAATAGTAGAGAAAACGAAATCAGGTATCCATGGCCGAAAGTTCTTGAATCTGTGACGTCACAAGTGAGTGGGACGTCACAATGTTACAAAACCCTAAACATCTGCCATGTCACAAAATTACAAAAATGTAGACGTCTACAACTGTCGCTGTTTTTGTTGGCATCACCAATTTCGTAGTCGTCGTCAACCGTCACAAAGTTGTACCTACGTCTACAACCGTCACATGTCAAAGTTCCGATTTCATTTTCGCACATAGGGACGCTTTTCAAAGTAGTAAGGAACACTTCACTACAGTCCAAAGTACTTTTTCAAAGTATCGCTTACATGGGGACGTACCCTTAGTGTTGTGTATCGGTCAAAAACTTATCGCGATAAAATCGATACCAATAGCTATCGCTAATCGCTGAGGGGTCCCAATATATCGCTCCAGGACAAACAAATTCCTTATCGACAATAAGTAGAAAAAAATGTACTTTATATCATACTGTATTATATTTGTCATTGTATATACCATGGCATGCCACGCCTGACAATCTGTTCCGACCCGGTTAAACGGAATAATGCAATGAAATAAACAGATGAACGGAGCAGATGTACAATATGAACCGTAAAATTATCGCCGATAGTTATCAAACCCGTGTTATCGCAATAAATCGCAATAACAACGGTACTGATATATTGTGTTATCGGTAGGCCAAAAAAAGGGGCATATTACCGAAAAATGGATACCGATACACAACACTAATATTTATCCCACTCAACATATAAGTACGGTAAAACAAAACTGCCTAGCAAATATTCATAAGCTGCATCAGCCACAAATGATTTGACTAATCTCAAAGAAGAATTTAGAAGTTCACTTTATTGAGTTGAGTGTACTGCATCATAACTACAACTGTTAGATTAGTGTTTACATTTTAGTGTCTCATGGCACATGTTCGTAATCATGTCATGCCGCATCTCGTCGGCCATTCTAATTGTTTGTATTTAGGTGTTAGGACCGGCAGCCGCAACACTAATTTATATTTGGGTGTTATTTGGGTTTCGCAAGACCGTACATACCCACATTTTGCGTTCGCGTCAACCGTACAATTTTCACATCGTCGTACGCGTCGACCGTACGTATTCGTTTTGGCCGTAATATGCGCCGACGACAAGTTTATTATACAACTTAGAATTCCCGGATTTTCTGCCGACGGCGACTTTGACCGTACTGAATACATTCTCCCGAGATTTCCGCCAACGGTGAATTCGATTTTTCACGTCAACCGTATGAATTTTTTTGTCCAGAATTTCCGCGATCATAAATTGGACCATACCTTCAGTCCAACCGTACCTACTTTAATTTCCGGAAATCTCGGCCGACGACAATTTGGAATCATTTCACGCGAGGGAGCATCTCGGCCGTCGACACCGAAGATGCAAATTTTGTTACATCATATTTGGATCGTCGATGCAAATGACAGACAAATCGGCTGTCAGTTATGACGAAGCGACGTCGTTGGACCATTTTAAGTCGTGAACCATTTGGAGGTTCATCTGTTCACACGTAGATATGAAGGGTTTTAATCCGTAGGTTATAGATTTTGTAACGTAGGGCATAGGATTTCGGCCTCCTATTAACTGAATCCAAACTAGACGCAAATATTTACATAGCACGCTGTACTCTGATTGGCATGTTTTCTCTAGGTGTAGTTTAGGTTACTTAGTTTATTTTAGATTATTTCCTGGTCACGATTTTCAAGTGCAGGAATTATTCATTTTATTTATTTTCAGTATTGAGGATTTTCTGCAGCCATCTTTTTATTTGTAAAATTGTCCGGACAGCTTAAAGGCGATTTTCTGCCTTTGCGTGGAGCGTTTAGTTTTCCATTACATTATCAATATCTTGTAAATCCTTACATATTAATCTATACGGCTTCGGCCAAGACCTACACGGTTTTCCTTCACTTCTCTCGTCATTTTGAGTGGATTTCGACAGCGTTCTCATGACACAAACTTCTTTTCTCGGTTGTGGCTGAACTTTAATTAGTGTGGAAGTTGCATGTTGGGATTTTTGATTTGTTGTTTTTATTTCTTGTGATTGTGTATTTATTTCTATTTGGCTTATGCGCATCTTTTGAGTTTGGCTATCTCAAACCTAATCAGTGTCGGGCATATTGTCGTTTTCAGTTGTTGTTTGTCATTCTCGGTTGTTTATGCTTTGATTTGTTTTATTTAAGTATAAATTCAGATTATTCTCGATAAGATAACTCCTGCAAGGAATATAAATAGACCGTGGGGCCTAGTGGCCATCCATCGGCTTAGTATTCCTACACTTGAAAATTGTCGTGTCTTTTCTTTTCTCGCTTGTTTGTTTTATTTCAATTTCGGTTTTCTTTTTATTTTAAAGAAAAAATAACAAAAATATTTTTAAGAAATCAAAAATATATTTTTATAGATACATTTCTACAAAAATCTATAACTAGCTTTACATTTATAATTACCATTTGCTTGTTGGTAGGCGTTTTTATCTTGTTGGCCAATTTTCGGCCAACGATATACTACACTAACTTAAGTATTTGGTTTT
The DNA here is from genome assembly GCA_037447655.1 of Zygnema cylindricum. NCBI lineage: Eukaryota > Viridiplantae > Streptophyta > Zygnematophyceae > Zygnematales > Zygnemataceae > Zygnema > Zygnema cylindricum. The sequence goes on from JBBHKE010001545.1 coordinate 48,701, forward strand.
TGTTTCCTTTGTTCTAAGGTTATATATAAGGGGCATTGTTTGCTCACTTTGAGACATACTTCACTAAAAAGTGGAGTTAGTGGAGCGGATCCGTTTTTGGGAGCTCTGCAAAACTTCAGTTGTATCGAACAACCGCAGTTCACCTTTGGCAATCACCATATTGCTAAGAGTGTTATGTAAGTATCATGATGCCTTGCGGGTACAGGCGCGTGCTAAGGTAGTCGATTGATCGTTTAGAGGGATATTGTCTGGAGTGGATTAGTGTTAATCCACTTGTATTGAGCATTGCATTTGTCCTGCTTTCCATGCTTGCTATCTAGCCCTGAGTGGCCTTGGCTGAGTTTGCTTTGCCCGGTGTGGAATTTCTTCTATAGATCTTGTCGTTTGAGGCATTAGTTAACTCTTTTGTGGATTGTGTCGCTTTAGATCTACACTTATGAGTGCTTGGATAGTAAGTTATTTGCCTTTATAGATATAGCCCTTCGGCCTTGTCCCCTTATTTGCAGGGTAGAACGTTTTGGTAATACGGCTTCCTGATAGATCTGGCCATCGAGGCCTTGTTATAGATTGATTGGCTGATTGGATGAGTGAGTGGTGTGGTTTGGCATTTGAAGCACCTCGTATAGATCGATTTTGTTATCCGATTGTCATTTGGTTTTATCATTTTTATGCCCACCGATTGGGATAATCTCGATTATCCTTTCGGAACCACTTGATCGTCGGCCCCGTTTAGGCCCACAGAATCAGGACCATCAGATTTACCTAGTCTTTTGGACCATCCTTTCCCGAATATCTCAGGTCAAATTTCCCCTTCGGTTCGATCTTCTCTCACCTCAGTATCCTCGTTATCATCAATCTCTTCCACATTTTTCGAGGAAGAATTTGACCACGATTCCCTTGACGGGTAGGATTCTAATTCATTATCTTTTTGGTTTCCACAAATTACAAATTCATTAATATCCCCAATCATTCCATTATTGGAAATGGCTTCCACATCCGAGGGAGGGGGTCGCTTTCATTTCTGTTTTTCAAGAATGAAAAACACCATGACTTTATCGCATTTTCGAATGCTATTCGATACCGAAATGCGTGATCTTGCATTTCGGTACCAAGACCGGTTCGATCTACGGGTCGCTTTCTCTCTTTTAGGCCGTTCCCTTCGCGGTTCAGCCCTTACTCTTTACTCCCGCAAGTATGATTCTGTACTTGCGATGACAAAGTCTTCTCCATCTTTCGCTGGGAGTCCTGCTATTATACGACAACCAGAAATTCCCTACCAACCGGCTATTACGGAAGTCTTTGATCTCAACAGTTATGTTATTACAGCAGCAGTTGCGGAAATACCGCAACAGTTTGCTATAGCTGCACGTGTTGGAATCCCAGCACGACCAGCGATGACGATCCTTATATTGGATCCGCTCTCTGTCATGTTTGAAATGTTGCAAGCGGAATACAGTATGCAAAACCCTGACCAAGTTCGTGAGTTAATGAATGTCGAATGGAAGTCAGGAGAGACCGCCCTTGCCATGCGTGCTCGTATGGAAGCTCTCCGTGAAGTATTGCCGGACTTAATGTTAGATGCTGAAGCTGTCCAAAAATTTGTTGGACTGTTTCCGAGTAAGTCTAAGAAATTTATCCAGAGTCACCTGACTCAAACCTACGGCTTGAAGTTCACTTTCAACCAAGCCGCCCAACATGCTGTAGAATACGAAATGCAAAATTGTTGGTGGGAAGCCCATGACCGTCCTAAAGCGATCCCGAAAGAACCTAACAACCGGCCTCCTAAAATCTCGGCCATGGGAACCCCACCTGTTGCTCTTGGAAACCGATTATGTTTTCGATGTGGGAAGACAGGGCATGATGCCCGAATGTGTCCAGACAAAACTGTTACATGTACACATTGCAAGCAAACCGGACACTATGTCCAACGTTGTCATATAAAGAACCCGAAATTTTCCTATCAGAACCAAATCAAAAATGGTGGCATTCCCGCTCTATCCGCAAAAGCGGTTCAACCAGTTAAAGAACCGGAGAAGGACACCACTCCACCTAGGGTATCTCGAAGAGAGAGAGCGTTTAGAAATACAAGAGCAAATGGCGGCTATGATGAAAGAACAATTCGCAGCCTTCATGACTCAAATGAAGCCACAGTTTACAGGCATGGCTCGCACTGTTGTACACATGCCCACGTTGGCAGGTCGAATCTTACGAGATTCCACCATCCAACAACAAGAGGCTACGTTAGACAAAGGTTCCACCGATCACAACCGTGACGGTAAAACTCCTAACACACGCTTCCCTTTGTCATTCACTAAAGAACCTTCTCCTCCCTTGCCCGAAACCGCTTCGGCCATCGCCGCTGAAGCTCTCAACATAATGGATCGAACTATACACGGGGCACACCGCGTTAAAGAACGCTTGTGCATTCTATCCACTGATTTCCGACTCACCAAAAATCTCCCCTATCTCCTTTACCTCCGATAGCTCGTGTGCAGCTGTCGCGTTACAAGCACTTCAGCTGCACAGAAATCTTGCTGGTATTTAGCCTATTTCCATAGAGGAGCCAAATTCCCTCGATCCTCACATCAGTTTTTTGGATAACGGGAAGGGTGCATTGTTGATCAATGGTATAGCCCCTTCCCTGCCTCTCATGGATACGGGTGCAAAGCCGGTGATATTGGGCTCTAGCTTTGCACTCAAGTTTGGTCTAACTCCGGACAAGCTTCAGACCACTTCTACTCGCTTGTTAACATTAGCGGGTACAACCGAGCCGGTCATAGGAATCACTAAGGAACCGCTCGTTTTCACGTTTCAGAATGGAACGACCACAGATTTTGCTGAGATCTCGGTTCACGCTCTGGTCCCTAAATGTAGTGACTATGAATGCCTAGTGGGACAAGACGTTATGTTTCGTGTAGAAAGTGGAGTTGACATGCTTGGGAATAGGCACTTCCCTCCTTGCATGTTTGCGGAATGGATTATTAATCCGATTTTATTATTCGGTGGAGATCGATCTGTTAGCACGCAAAGCACAATTACATCATTGTATCTGTTGCATTCCCAACCCCCGCACTTGTTACCAAAATTTGCATACGAGCATATGCATACTGCTCTCCCACAAGACATTCGCATTGTGGGCAGCTATCACTTACAAGAAATTGGTCCAATCGATCTAGTTTTTGGCGGATGGGAGTGCTAGGGAATATCTCGGGCCGGGAAAGGTCTCGGATTAGCCGATCCTTGCACCAAATTATTTTTTGAATTGGTTCGCATCTTGAATTTTTTACAAACTTTGGATCATCTTTTGGGGTATATCATGGAAAATGTCGCAGCCTATAATGATCCAAGACCGATGGTCTTGGCTGATTATCAACGTATTGAACAATTAATTGGTCCGCCTCTTATTATTGACGCGGCTCGCCATGGCTGACTAGCACACCGGGTTCGCTCCAAATGGACGAATCTGAACGATATTGGTAGACTCCGTGAGGCCAACTTGTTAGTTCGTCCTCCTCCTACAAACATTCAGGCTGCCCTTCTTCCTTTCCTTAAGGTGTAGTCTTGCATTAAAAAGGATTGTCCCCCTAATTTCAATGTCAATGTCCCGGGTCAACCTCTCAAGGTGCTTCCTACCTTAGTTTCTTACCCACATTCACATGCATTCTCTCATGACGGTCCTGGCATGCTCCGAAACATTCATACCGGTGAGCTCGAAGAGCCTACCTCTAGGGAACGAGAACACCTCATGCATTTTATTCCTGGCAATACGGCCGCTACTGGTCTTAAAAAACGTCAAAGATGCACTTTATTAGGTCGTGTCATGGACCCTTACTCTTTGTCTTTTGTTTTAGGTCTCGGGTTTGCAGCTGGTCGCCACTGTCAGGCACATCCGTCTCAACCAGCTGGGGGGGGTAATGCATCAAGAAAATCTTTCCGTCCCACTCTCTAAGGGACCACATTTCAATTTTTCCTCTTTTCTTCTCCAATTCCACCAGATCTTGAAATCTCTATCTACGGTTTTCTCAATCCTAGCCATATGTCTTGGTCTATACTTGCATACACGGCTGTCTAGTATGCAAGTTTCAAGCATATTCCACCCACTCCTAATTGGAGTGCTGCTTTTCCAACACGTAGTTGGAATCATTTGGTTGATTGCCTTAAACAGTCACTTGTAACTTACGAGTTAGGTCAAACCCTTATCGCAGATGAGCAGTTAGCATTTGCACTAGCTATAGAAGCTATGACAACCGAAAATCCCGATGCTCCTAAATGGAAATTCTGCACCAATCTAACAAAGGCCGCACAAGAGTTACTGAATGACGTAGTTTTACGAAATGTTGATGCCTTTGCCTTTTCTATGAACGATTTGGGTCGTCACATCGCTTATAAGATGTCGATAGATCTCGAAGATGACGGCCTGATATTTAAACCGAAACATCGTTTGTCAGAACCTGAATGGCAAATGGTAGACAGGCGATGTGCTCAACTAGAGGAAGTTGGCCTAATCTATCGGTTGAACTCCACATTTGCAGCCCCCACTGTCATGCCTCGGAAAAAGGATTCCGAGGGTAATTTTACTCAACGTCGAATGTGTGGTGACTATCGTGAACTAAATGCTAGACAATTCAGGATCGTCATCCCATGCCTCTTGCCGAAGAAATATTTGATCACGTAGGCGGAGCAAAGTATGTTAGTATCCTTGACCTCCGTCAGGGATTCAATCAAATTGAGATAGAGGAAAAAAATTGGCATAAAACTGCCTTTTGGGGTAACGACGGCCGATGGAATGGGCCGTAATGCCATTCGGACTGAAAAATGCTCCGGCAGTATTTCAAAAAGTCATGGACTCCGTTCTTGGAGGTTGTAAGTTTGCTAGATGTTACATCGATGACCTCATCATTGCCTCGGCTATTATCGAAGAGCACGTTGCTCACATCGAATGGTTATTGACTGAATTAAAAAAGGTCGAATTAAAATGTCATCCAGCTAAATGCACTTTTGGAGCCGAGGGAGTGTCCTACCTCGGCCATTTTATCTCGGCTGAGGGGATCACTCCCCTCGAAGCAAAGGTTGAGGCAATCAGTAAATTGCCTGCTCCCACGGACCTAACAAGTCTGCGAGCCTTTCTCGGACTTGCCAATTATTATTGCAGGTTTGTATCTAATTTTAGCACGATCGCATCTCCGTTAAACGGCCTTCTCAAGAAGAAAGTGGTGTTTAAATGGGATCTCGATCAGATTTCCGCATTTCAAAAATTAAAAACCGCCTTATCAAGTGCTCTAATTCTCTATCCTCCTAATCACAAACTCCCATTTTTGTCTCCAAACAGATTTTGGGAAACCCGAAATCGCTGCCATCTTGACACAAAGAGAGTTGAGCGGAGAGGAATACGTAGTTGCTTACGCGGGTAGAAGCAATAACCGGGCTGAATCAAATTATAGTAGCTACGAAGGAGAGTGTCTAGCCGCAGTTTGGGGAGTCGTTCGCTTCCGCAATTATTTGTACGGAAAACCTTTCACACTCCTAACTGACCACAAGCCCTTACATTGGGTGATGACGAACGATAAGCTTTCCGGGAAGCTATCTTGATGGGCTTTAATCTTACAAGAAATATGACGTGGAAATAATTCACCGACCTGGTCTGCTTAGTCTAAACGCGGATGGAATTTCCCGAAATCCTTTGCCCCGAACTACAGATAACGTAGTTGACAGGATTTCGATGACGACGATGTTCCCGTCATGGCAATGGGTTCTTATCTTACTTACTGCTTGGCCTCTATTCTGAACCCCCGTCCCACCACAGATCCTTGGCGTGATGGGCCTCTCATCCTTTTCCTATCCTCCTTGAACTTCAAGTGCGGCACTACCTCTGATGAAGAAGACAGAGTGAAAAAGAGGGCCAAAAGTTACCTTTAGCACAAAGGATCTTTAGTTCGGTTGTTGGCTGACGGAAGTCATAGGCACGTTCCACGGGCTACCGAGCGTCTTTCTCTCATTGAGCAGATTCACACTGAGCTTGGTCACTACGGTACCAAGCGAACGTTAAGTCTAGTTCGGCACGGTATTGGTGGTCAGGAATGCAAATGATGTCGCTGCCATTCTGCACAAGTGTGCCACCTGCGACCGTCTCCAAATTTCTTTCTCTAATTGGCAAACAACGCTCCAACCTCTACCCATCAGGGGTTTATTCTATAGATGGTTGGTCGATTTGGCCGACCTTATCCCATCTCACTTAGAGGGAAACAATACATCATGATTATGATCGAAAATTTCAGCAAGTGGGTAGAAGTCGTAGCCTTGCCTCATAAGACAGCTAAGTTAACCACCGCAGCTTTTAAGGAACATGCCCTTATGAGATACGGTGCCCTAGTCGAGGTCCTTACGGATCAAGGTACAAAATTTCGGGGAGAATTTCAAAAGATGCTTGATGAAGCTCTCATCGATCATCGCCGTACTAGTCAGGATCACCCCCAGGCTGATGGCCTGGCTGAACGAGCAGTCCAGACATTTAAGTGTGCCATGCGTAAGCATGCTTAGAGAAACACATTTTGGTTTAGGACGAGTCCCTCGGCTACATTACCATAGGATATCGCATGTCAGTTCAGGCTAGTCTGGCTAATTTCAGCCCGTATTATGTTTTATTTGGGCGACAACCGTAACTCGGTTGCAATAATCAGAAAGCTGCAAGCTTTCCACTTTCGCTGATGTCTAGCACTATTTTTTTGGAAGAACTCACTCGTCGTGCTTTGCTTTTTGCCCGTGAAATGCCCATGGCTTTTGATAACCTGCAGATTACTCAGCATAGGGACACAATTGGGTTTGTGACCACTCGAAGCGGCAGTTATAAGCCGCAACAGAAGCCTTATCGGGTGGGAGACTATCTTTATCTTCGCAGGCAATATTTCGACACTTTGGACACTGATGTTTCTGCACACATCCTAATGATCATCGAGGTGGATCTGAACGGAATGTTGGGATTAGAAGTAGCGAACACACGGACTTTTCGAGAGCACTCCAAGAATTGAGCTCCATGTTACTTACCATATTTGTCGCAGGATATGGATCCTACGCGGATGCCGATTACGGAGGCGACGGCATGTACCTTTTGTCATCGATCGGACGGGGATACTACCATGTTACTTTGTGATCATTGCAATCAGGGGTTTCACATGGAGTGTTTGGAGCCACCATTGTTAGCAGTTCCGGATGGTCACTGGTTTTGCCACGGATGTCGCGATCTTCCGGTCGTGTTGGCTAGCTCTTCTACCGGCTAAAGAGCTAGGGGGGAATAAACCGACCTAACCATAACCAGCTAAGTCGTTGACCTTTCTTTTTCTTTCACCTTGCCTGTTGTTGTATTTATTCATTTTTCTCTTTCGTGTCTTATTTCATTCACAATATATTTTCATCATTTGGATTTAAGTGGAGCACAGCTGATGACATTGCATGCATCTTCACGTTGTTTGACACATGCACGACAACTGTCATGCTGCATCTCTTTGGCCATTCTAATTGTTTGTATATAGGTGTTAGGACCGGCAGCCGCAACACTAATTTATATTTGGGTGTTATTTGGGTTTTGCAGGACCGTACATACCCATATTTTGCGTTCGCGTCAACCGTACAATTTTCACATCGTCGTACGCGTCGACCGTACGTATTCATTTTTGGCCGTAATATGCGGTGACGAGAAGTTTACCGTACAACTTAGAATTCCCGGATTTTTTGCCGACGGCGACTTTGACCGTACGACATACATTCTCCAGGATTTCCGCCGACGGTGAATTCGATTTTTCACGTCGACCGTACGAGTTCTTTTATCCAGAATTTCCGCGATCGTAAATTTGACCGTACCTTCAGTCCCACCGTACCTACTTTCATTTCCTGAAATCGCGACCGACGACGATTTGGAATCATTTCACGCGAGGGAGCATCTCGCCCGTCGACACCGAATATGCAATTTTTGTTACATCATATCTGGATCGTCGATGCAAATGACATGCAAATCGGCTGTCAGTTCTGACGAAGCGACGTCATTGGACCATTTTAAGTCGTGAACCATTTGGAGGTTCATGCGTTCACACGTAGATAGGAAGGGTTTTAATCCGTAGGCTATAGATTTTGTAACGTAGGGCATAGGATTTCGGCCTCCTATTGGCTAAATCCAACTAGATGCAAATATTTACATAGCACGCTGTACTGTGATTGGCCTGTTTTCGCTAGGCGTAGTTTGGGTTACTAAGTTCATTTTAGATTATTTCCTGGTCACGATTTTCAAGTGCAGGAATTATTCATTTTATTTATTTTCAGTATTGAGGATTTTCTGCAGCCATCTTTTTATTTGTAAAATTGTCCGGACATCTTAGAGGCGATGTTTCTGCCTTTGAGTGAAGCGTCTAGTTTTCCATTACATTATCAATATCTTGTAAAGTCTTACATATTAATCTATACGGCTTCGGCCAAGACTTACACGGTTTCCCTTCACTTCTCTCGTCATTTTGAGTGGATTTCGACCGCATTCTCACGACACAAACTTCTTTTTTCGGCTGTGGCTGAACTTTAATTAGTGTGGAAGTTGCATGTTGGGATCATTGATTTGTTGTTTTTATTTCTTGTGATTGTGTAGTTATTTCGATTTGGCTTATGCGCATCTTTTGAGTTTGGCTATCTCAAACCTCATCAGTGTCGGACATATTGTCGTTTTCGGTTGTTGTTTGTCTTTCTCGGTTGTTTATGCTTTGATTTGTTTTATTTAAGTATAAATTCAGATTATTCTCGATAAGATAACTCCTGCAAGGAATATAAATAGACCGTGGGGCCTAGTGGCCATCCTTCGGCTAATAAACCGATCTAACCATATCCAGCTAAGTCGTTGACCTTTGTTTTTCTTTCACCTTGCCTGTTGTTATATTTATTCATTTTTCTCTTTTCATGTCTTATTTCATTCACAATATATTTTCATCGTTTGGATTTAAGTGGAGCCCAGCTGATGACATTGCATGCATCTACACGTTATTTGACACATGCACGACAATCAACATCATCAACAAAAAAATTGCCTTTTTTGGTGGTAACAGCATGACTTTGATGGTGATTCACATGGAACCTTTTGTTGCCATCACCGTGATGTCTACAAGGCAAAGCAGGCGGGGATAACACAAATTGTCAAAGATTTTGGCTTACTTTCTTAGTTTTTCCAGAGGTTCAGATTTTGCTCAAGGGTGAAAACCTGCAATGTATCTTTGACAAAAGTTCCTGCATTTGTTTTTTATATTTGTTGGCTACCCTCAAAAATTAACTAACTGGGCAGTAGAGTTTCCTCGAAAACAAGAACGGACGCTTTTATGAACCCACACATCAGAGATGACAATCCTTTGAGAGCTCATAAAGTGTCACGGTTTCACCACATCAACAATTTTTTCAAAAAAGAAATAAAAGCAGAGAAAACATTTAGGTCGTTCAATGTCAGCTGCGACTTCCACTCCAAACTGACAACCAACAATAGTAGGTTTTAATGTAGATTTCAATTTTCACTTAAGCTCAACTGGTCGCCGTTTAAGCTCTTTCTAGGAAAAAAAAGACGTGTTAAGAATCAAATATTCTTATAGATTTGTTTAGATGCAGAAGTTACTGTACTTTCCTGGTTTGATTCTGATTATTTGGAGGTTTTTTAACTATGCATTTAGTATCATCCATTTGTCATATGTATCCTTTGATAGTAGTTTAAAGGCCTTAATATTTCACTTTATTTCAATACCATTTTACTCGCAAATTTTACCCCCGGGTAGATAGTAATCAAAATTATTGTTTATAGCTCCAAGATCAGTATTACTTATTGCACTCAATATGTATAGAAACTCAATAGAACTCCAGATGTATAGAAAATAATCCTATTATGTAAAATATCAATTCTTAAGCACACAAACCTTGCAAAGGCATAAAAGACAGTAAAACCTACGTGATCCAGTTTAAGGCATATCCAAAAAACAACGCACTATTGGAAAACCTAACATTACTTTCAAATGTAAACGAGGAGACACCAACAGGGAACATTGCTTTAACGTCGCTACATTAACCAAAACTGTTGATTGCAAGTAACAATCTTATCCGTAAAAACTGCCAAGAACCGGAAACTAGCAAAACCTCGTCTTTGGAATTGCAACGGTATTTACAAATCTCACTAAATAAACAAATTGACATTAATTACACATCACCGCTTAAGAAATTTCCTTTATTTACAACACTCTCCCAAAGACGAAAGGAAGCAGCCTTCTCGCAAGAATTACTACTAACATACCTCTTGACAGTATTGGCTGAAACGCTCCCTCATTCCTTATATCTTTGAACTCTTCCAAAAATCGACTGAGGACAATCGACAAAGGATTTCTTCACATTCTACTGAAGCATTCAAATTTGTGTTGATTCCCTAGTTCTCAGGGCCTCGTGCAAATAGGTCCACTAGACCACGGAAAACCTGCGCCGAAAGCTGATGGGCAGGAAAAAGCTCGCCATCCACATTCCAAACGCTCTCACTTCCATGAGAAACAAAAGTGAATGCTGGAGTCTGCAAACGAAAAAATCCTCATTATTTTTAGATTTTGTTTTTGAGGAATGTTATGACCAGTCTAGGGTTACATCTATAACTACTACAAATCCATAGGAATGTTTACCTTTTAGGGAAATAGTACGTTTGTCTTTTAGAGAAATCGTATGCAATCGTACACCAGAATAGTAAACCAGGGGGTTTTTGTCGAAAATGCTTAAAGAGAAAAGTCTCAAAGTCACACAATTAAGTATACTTGTCTAAATCACAAGATTTTGCTGATTCTGTGAAGAGCATTTTTTTTTCATTTCGTTCACCCCATCATACGTTTTCTAATTTTTCCAACTGAAACACCAAAAAGTGTTACATGTTCTCACGTCCATGTGACAACGTGGAAATAACATCTTCGCAATCGGATGACATGGCCACCACCTACTCAATCACTTTCAATAAAAAAAACTTGTCGGTCTTGAGGATAAAAAGCATATTGGTTAAAAAAACTTGGTTTGTACTATCTTTTTGTACGATTGCAAAAGACTGCCCTACAAGACAAACGCTCAGGTGAATTTGTAGTGGTTATGGGTATACGCTAGTGTTGGGTATCGGGTAGTTTCATATCGCGATAATTTCGATATTCGATATATCGAATATCGATCGAGCAAAGTCCTCGATATATCGTACCGCGACCAACATAAATCATCGCGATATATATCGCAAAAAAAGGGTGTCCGTACATATACCGTACAGGGAAAGTACGGTAAACCGTACGCAAAATGGTACGGACCCCCCCCCCAACACCACTGAGCCGCGAAAAGAAATCCGAAAAAAAAAAAAAAATCTGGATATTTAGCTTCTCCGTACATGGTCTCGATATATCGATTATCGGGTACCTAAAATTCGATATATATCGAAAATCGGCAATAGGTCTTCGATACCCAACACTAGTATACGCCTTAGAGTGGTTACACAGTCCCCCCCCTTTTATTTTTGAAGGGCAAAAGAGAAAAAAAACGCAAGTCAATCCACAGTACCTGGTGGAAGTCGACAAACTTGAAGTCCAACGGATCAGCTCCTTTCCATGTCAGTCGCAATAATTGTCTGCACAAAGGTATCCATAAACTTTGTCAGAAGGCACACCCACCAGCTATCCTTAAACAAAAAAACATCAAATATTGATTGGCCTACACCACATTAATTTTTCCGTGTTACTTTACATGGCCCAAACCATTTAGAATGGACTATATTAATCATAGAAACCTAATTGAGCGACAGGTATCATCCACGTTGACACACAACGTTTGGGATGGACTATGCCTCAACTAATTATAACTGGTAATATACTTAGGTCCTAACGGATCATGTTGCAAGAAAATTCAATTTTACATTCTCAACAACGTTGGTGGCATCAATCCAAGAATACATTTAATTCTGTTAAAAATAGCAGTAAACGAGAGGTATCGCAATTGACCTCTCATATTAACAAACCAAACGCGCTGACTGGGTCTTACCGCCTGGATTAGAAGCGAGAGGAAGGTATAAAATAAGCCTGCTTAACTGAGATAATGGACAAAAAAACCGAGCAAACCCTATTAAACCCTAAAGAACGTTTTGCCCCACCATAATGTCCAACTTATCAAAATGAGAATAAGTAGGGTATGATCGAGTTTGATAGTTTCAATATTGTTGTTGCAGAAAAGTTCAAAATAATTATAAAAAATCAGCAAACAGAAGTTCAAATGTACAGACTGTTGTGATGAGACTCTCTTTTTGTAGCAATGATGTCTGTAACATATCCCATTCACGATGTAGATGTATTCTGTGTCGGCTTCAAAAAGATTACACAAATACTGGCAAACTAAAACTGGCCACGAATTATTATGCAATAAACCGTAACCACACAACAAATCCACTTTTGCTATGGGGTTCACAATAGTACTAACATTCAAATACGGGTAAGATTAGAATGACGAGAGTTCAAACCACCTTGTAAATGCTATAGACTAGAAGTTCATTTTTTAACGAATTGAATTAATTATTGAACCGATTCCAAGCTCAACAGGATGGACATCACAGTACCACCATTAATGTGGTCACATGATTCAGGTATCTGAAATTCTGACTTCTTCACAACGTATGAGTAGCCTACAGCAAATCTTAAACAGGTATTGTGTCAGGTAGATTCCCATATACTCACCACCTTAATGTCGGACACACTATTTTCTAACCCACACTGGGTGAGCACCACACTAATGGTGGTAGACGGGATACTTACAGCAAACAGTCAGCACGAGAACATTCCATAATGAGGATAAGATGAAGTGCAATAAGGTGAAGTTCTTGAAAAGACATCTTAACAAGTTAATTTCCACTTATTCACATTCTCGATTCTGTCATAAAATACTTACAGCAAATACTCAGCACGAGAACATTCCCGAATGAGAATAAGATGAAGTTGTCCGTCAGCTAAATGAGCGTGAGCTGCGACTCCATCAGGAGCTTTTTCATTTCTGCACGACATTACTGCAGCTCCAATACTGTGAAAATTTCCTTTTATAGTCGTCCACCGAGGGCCCTCACCACTTCCCACATTCTCCTCCTCCCTTTCCTCATTGTCCGAAATTTCCGCAAGGTGGGAAAGATCACGTCCAGCGGCACATACAGAACATTCAACACGACATACTACTCGACCAGGAGCATTCCTGGAAAACATGGAAAAAAGACGAAAAAGTGTCAGTGTGACAATCAACTCAAGAATTCAAAATTTCAGGATTTTCAATACACCAACAAATTTGTTCACAAAAAATGACATTGGTTTCCAGCTGCGGAAAAGGCATAAACTATGCGTTGCTTTCCGACTGAAGATCTTCGGCCCTGGATCAAAGACTCAGCTGTATGCACTTCTAATGTTTTATAAGAGGGAGGAGGGAGGGAGGGAGAGAGGGAGGAGGAGGGAGAGAGAGGGAGGAGAGGAGAGAGGGAGGGAGGGAGAGAGAGAGAGAGAGAGAGAGAGAGAGATAGAGAGAGTGTTAGAAATCGGCGATATTCAACTTATCGCAAAGGCGCCAAAGTGTTAACTTTGGGAAATGGCCAAGCCGGGGATCGAACCCGGGACCTGTGCAAACCGCACACTAGCTCTACCAACTGAGCTACCCGGCCGATGTGTACGCAAGCGCCTAATACCGAATTTATACGGCAATGAGCGGCGCACTGGCGAACCACCTTAGAGCGCGATACACACGTGTGGAGTCCAAAGTGGACAGTTCTCCAACAGAGACAATACACAAATGATACATTTATCACACTTGAATCACTGTTATGAAAATTCTTACTTTTTATGATGACCTCTTGTTCCTCCTGCCCCACCTGGCCATGGACCATGGGGCACAGATAATTCTGAACCAGAAGTGAAATTCTTAGGCATCTCCAAAAATGACACCTCGGCTTCATATTGTCTGAAAAAAGCCCCAAATGGACCGAAATGGCTCAGAAGCTAAACCGTTTGATTAATTACGTGTTTGATTATTTCAAAATGCTAATAACTTCCTTTGTGACTAGTAAACCTGGAGCCTCAACACACAATTCACAACCACTTGTGTGATCTACACACAGGGAGCCTGACAAAAAGGACAAAACGCTTCAATAAAATTGACTTGTTAAGCTTGAACTGCTTAAGCAAATCAAAATAAGGAACAGTTTACCAAGTTCTATCCTCTAAGAGACTGAAAAAGGTAAAAAAATAAAAGCCTCACCGATGGCGAAGGTAGGTCATGAACCCCGCATAGTCGTACCGAGCAGGTCCCATCCATCGAAAATGTTCACTCTCACGAGCTACATCCCCATAGAAACCGTAACTGTTCCACCACCAGTGACTCCAAAAACCAGGAATAAAATCTCAAGTCATGCACTTACATAGATGTACCAAAGGACATCTCTCCGCAATGAGAAAGTTGAATGTGAAATGGACCAGACATAACGACCACTGGATTACCCAACATGAATAATACGAAATGTGTATTTCCCGTGAAACTGGGACGCAATTTGTTTCTCCCTAGTGAAATAGACTACCTTGCTTGCTAAGACCTTACTATGCATCCTACGCATATATTCTCCGCATTCATATATGCAAACCGTATGGCTGGAGGTAATTTCTTGCATTGCAACAGCCTATGGCTTTGCCAGAGGTAAGGTCATAAACATCGAAACTCACAAACTAAACAGCAAAAAAATTATGAATATAACAACTCGCTTTTTGACCTACGGTTCTTATTCCAGTGTCAAGCAGAGACCAGAACCTTATAACTGACAGGCTTTAAATATTTCTCTACCTGGAGATCCTCGTGTAGGTTTACTAGTTCGGAAACTCACCCACAAAATGATGCTGCATATCGCACATTTGGAGTCTCTTCTTTCGGACCAGTTCGTTTTCCATCCTTCAATGGATGTCTTGATTCTTTCCATCCCGTAACTCGGACAATATCCAGAGGCATTCGATCTCCTAAAATGATATGTAATGCTGCAGTCACATGGTCGCGACTCCCAGTAGTACTGCAGCAGCGAAGGAAAAAAAAAAGCAGAAAAAAAACTTGTCTCACAACTCAAAAAAGACAGATTAAAATAAGCCGGCTCATGTCACAAGTTCCTGTAAAGCCCTGAATGTCCCACCAGCATCAAGAGATGACATAGGCGATTAATTCCAACAAGAATTACACATGATTCTCTGATTCAATCATCTCAAGCAATAATCCAGTTTTTCTCCTAGTATCCACAAAAAAAATCAAGCTGTAACCCTACCTCATAACAATTGTGTCGGTAGATCCTGCGGGAATAATTCCAATGCGTAACTTCCTCTTGCTAATTGTCAACCCAACATCTGGTGTTAACAGAAATCCTGACTCTTGGCTTATATTCCTTTCTATCGAAGACTCATTAACGGACATGGGACTCTCATCTCTAAGGAATTTTTCTGCCATTTTATGCCTAACTTGATCATGTCCTGTGTCAGAATCAGCTTCTGACTGAGAGGAATTATCCTCACCAAAAGTTTTGTTACTGGATAATGTGTTATTGTTTCCCGCAGGCCCATTTTCGTCACAATGTCTTTTACCCTTAGAGGTCCACTCCCCATCTATATCAGCCCCCAGACTACCCCAGTTTTTGGAATTTGCAGATGTGCTTGCAAGGTCGCCAGCCTCTGAGTTCGGATCGTTTATAAGAATAGGTGAAGTTCCCAGCTGTAATGGTCTGGATATTTGCCTAACGGCGCTCTCTCTCCCACCGGAAATATTCTCTGAATCAGCCTCAAGACGCTTATATCCATCATTTGAAGTTCCTAAGATTCCCGCTACCTGTTTTCCCTGAGTATGAAGCTTAGTAGAAACATGGGTACCGTGAGCACTATTTTCTGATGTAAAAACTGATGAAGTGGATGTTCCCTGTGAATCCTTTTTATTTCTTTTGTAAGGCATTGGAGCTGGGGGTGGATGGTGATATTTCGACGCCAAACCATTCAAAACTTCGTTGAAAAGTCCGTCTCCACCCTATGCAGCACCGACGCCACATTAGACAGTGAAACTGCTGTTAAAGTCGTTGTTGAAGAAGTTACAAATCTCGAAAGAAGTAGCCATTTGGTTGAATGTGATTGTTTTTTTTTAAGTTTTAACATGTTACGTCGTGCAATGTTGAATCGTGAAAAATGTCATCTGCATATAGCCTGTACTTTGTTTTTTTGCAGTCGCAGGCTAGAGGAGAGGTGGAGAGATTCTCGAAGAGGTAGAGAGAGAAGGCCATGGCTGCCTATTAGATAGTTCAAGACAGAGTCAATATTATTCCACAAAAAGCCGATATTATCTACGATTTGAATAAAGCCCTACATATTGTCTCAATATCGTTGGATAACACTGTCCGTAACCAGTTGATGTAGGTTTCCAATACACAGATGGAGTTTGATATTTATTTAAATCATTACAACTTTTTACCGCTCATTTAACGGAAAACATACAAACTGCGGTACAAGTTCAATTTTTTTGTAACATGTACGGATTGTACGGACATGAATTTATTAACGATTTTTACTATTTTCTCAAATCAACCTTTTCTATTTTTACGTATTATTCGCGCATTTGAATTATGCGTAAAATGCGTTTTGAATAACTGTGGGTCTGTACAATATCAAGTGCATACTTTAATTTGTCGAATTACCAATTTCGGCTCGACAAAATTTACCTGTGAAACTCTTGGTCATCATAGTTCATTTGTCCGCATAAAAATTCATTAGATACACCGTAAATCGTAATTAGTATTATTGGGTATCGAGGAACATTTGCCGATATTCGATATATATCGAATTTTGGGTACCCGATAATCGATATATCGCTTCGATATATCGAATTTCAAATTATCGTGATATATCGCCGATATATCGTATCGCCGATATATCGAAGCTTCTTAGAAAAAAAAAAATCTTGCTAGTCAATTCTCTAAAAAAGACAAGGACAGTTGTCAAAGTGGTGGAGGATGTTTTTTATTTTTTTTACGGAAACTGCGAATCGGAAACTGTAAATGGCTTAACTGATAACCTAATTAATTGAGCGTTGATTAGCTGCAGCTGCTAGAACTACGTGTCGGTGCAGCCAGAACTAGTGCTACTGCAGATGCTAGTACTAGCTACTGCTGCTGCTGCCAATAATACTAGCTGCTGGCAGTGCTATTGCAGCAGGTAGTACTAGCTACTGCTACTCCAATTAATAAAAATAAGAATATGATTTTTCAATTCGTACACTTCAAAAAATAATTAATAATAATAATAATAATAAAAGTTCACATTTTATACACTTTATAAAATATTGAATAAAAATAATAATAAGAATTCTCATTTTGTACACTTCAATAAATAAAAAATAAAAATAATTCTATAAATTCATGCCTAAAAACAAACAGTCTGCAATTTTATTTTTCATATCATACTTGGACTAAATTATTGTGTTTCAAGTTTTCATATGTGAAGTTCTGTACCGTAGTACGTACTAAATAAGTAACGATATGAATTAGTATTACAGTATTAGTACTTTTTCGTCGGTTACATTTTGCGGCGTTACCTTTTAAGTCACGGAACGAAAATCACGTCGTACGTCGCGTTTCAGAAAAATTGTCGTTATCGCTAAAACAAAATATTAAATAAAAATTTTATTTTATAAAATACAATATATGGCGATATATATTGCGATAATTTATGTTGGTCGCGGTACGATATATCGAGGACTTTCCTCGATCGATATTCGATATATCGAATATCGAAATTATCGCGATATGAAACTACCCGATACCCAACACTACCAAATGCACCTTACAAAGCAATAATATGCCCAAATTTTAAAAGATGTTCTTTGAGCCTAAAGAGCTTATCACAACCCCTTCAAGTGCAAATTACACACACATTTTAAAACGTTTAGACGAATGTTTTTTAGACTAAAAAGCTAGCACAACCCATTAGAATGCAAATTACACAGGAATATTATGCCCAGACTTTAGAAAGAATTTTTTTAGCCTAAAGAACTTACCACAACCACCACTCCATCTCTCGAAAGAAGTTCCTCATCTGATGCTTGTTCCATAATCTCACGAGCATGACCACGATGGGTAGTGGTTATAACCTGTAAAGTCAAAAAAAAATCCTAAGTTATATTCAAAGGTCTTTCCTTTCGCTCTAAACATTGGCCGCATCATTCAACAACAATTCAATAATCACAACAGCAGAAGATTGCACAAAACTCTTCCAAAAATTCTCGAGAAACGGGACACGAAATCAAAGAAGACCTCCCAAAATGGTGTCAATTTTAAGACTGAAAATACTTTCTTCAAAACTCCGGATTAATGCCGACAAATCACATGAGATTCAGGATTATCGAACAGAGTTTGGAAGCCTCTTCAGGTTAATACGGAACAACTGGTGGATTTTCCATTTGTTGTCCAATAAACAACAACACCCAGTGAAAAACGAAGTGATTTGATAAGAATGAGAAAAACTGCTATAATTGCAAGATCTTAGATTGGAGAACTACGCATGACGACTAAGTGTTTGGTCCCAAACAATGGCTTATCCCCTACCTCACTCTCCTCTGCCTTTCCTTTACAATATGCAAAAGGGTGTGCAATATAGAAAATGGCGGTAACAACTGTTACACATTTATTTTTTAAGCTACACCGTGTATTGTCATTAGCTTCAATGACACTATTCTTAACGCTAATTTTTTTAAGGGTTCAAAACCAGCCACGTTATTGGAATTAATAAAATTAATATAAACCCCACGTTAATAGTTTTCTGACTCTCATCAAGATCCAAGATTAATAATGTCTGCCATTTGTGTACCTGTGTCTCAATTCCGGCTTTTTCAAAAATTGGCGCCACTTGTTTCCATTTTGCTGTCCCATGCTTGCGTCCTCCATATGGGTTCACAATTACCTACAAGAACAAAAAAAATCAACATCGATGATGACATTATGCATTCAAGATAAAGTAGCTCGATAAATTGGCAAGGAAAAAGTACG
The DNA here is from genome assembly GCA_037447655.1 of Zygnema cylindricum. Taxonomy (NCBI): domain Eukaryota; kingdom Viridiplantae; phylum Streptophyta; class Zygnematophyceae; order Zygnematales; family Zygnemataceae; genus Zygnema; species Zygnema cylindricum. The sequence continues at coordinate 67,788 of JBBHKE010001545.1, forward strand.
AGAGAAGAGATGTTCCCGATCATGAGCATACCTTCGTTTCCAAAAGTACCAACAGTGTACAAGACAACTCTAACATGTATTTACACCTAATTTAACATTAAACCTTGATTTGAACTTGAACTGAACTGATAAAATCTTAAAAATTATCCGTACCATCCAAATTGAAAATTGTTCCAACATCCCCATTCAGCATGCCATGGAATCTAGAAATGCTTAAACAATATGCCTGACACCTTACGAAAAAAAAAAGGCAAATTCACACAAAGGACTTCGTTTCAGTAAAACATGTGCTAATAACAGATTACAGATAAAGAAAGAGTGAAGCTCACCAGCAATTTCCGTGGACGGTTATCAAATTTTACAAGAAGCTCCCTGATACGGTTCAGCCACAACATGCAAACATCCTCACTCTCATGTCCAAAAGTATATTCCTTGGGTATCCATTGGCCACTCGAGTCGGTTGCTCGCACAAAGGTGTGCACAATGAAACGATGGAACTGAAAATCAGAACCACGAAAATCCAAAAGAAACGCAATTAATTTGACGCAATTGTCTCATTATCGGCTTACTTCAAACATTGAACATAAAAAATCAAAAGTAGCGCAACTGAATTTACACCCAAGTGGAATTCCTAAAAGATGTTAAAAGCATATTCAGGGCAAAAAAACTGAAAACAAAGACTACCAGCTATGTAGAAACTGTGCTATGAACTACCACAGCAAACAGCTGCATGATCTCGAATAATGAAGATTGAAAACGCAAATATTTAAGTGACCAATAACTTAAGACATCAAGTATGAGAGTCCGGAAAGTACACAGGCATCTTACACAATAAATTTGATCCCACTTGGTTCTCAACTAAGAAAACTCACTTGACAGACCCAGACTGAATCTCTACCATATTTATAACAGAGACAAAGTCCAATGGGCCAGTTTTTATTTCACTTTTCTAGAATATAAATAACCCTGCTTCTAAGTCACTTAAATCTAGGTAAACGAGCATTAAAACTGAACATGGAGGAGAATACAGCTTTCGACAGTTAATAGGTTATAATAGACCAATGACACAAGGTGACACAAAAATCACACAATGAACAAAAATGGTTCTGATGATTGCCATCTAAACAGTACCCTATCCTCCAGCAACTCAAACCTACACAACTTCACCATAGTGAATACATGTTTTAGATATCACTCAAGCTTTCAAAAATATTGATCCACACCAAATTAGTCACTGGCACACAGAGACAAATCACTAGCACCATGGAATCGGATTTAAATTACTCCAACTTATGCAACAGAATCCCCTGGCAATTTACCATTCATTCTTTCTTGGTTACGGTCATTCCACATAAATCTGGACAAATACGCTTGTCAAATTCACAAAATAACAAACTTTTGAATTCTTTCAAAAGCTGTCTAACAAAAATTGACGAAAAGAAGTGGCATCTTAAAAAATGGAACCACTTTTGGTTAACAAACGAAAAATATTTTGTTACTTCATTTTAAAAACCAAAACTTCGTCTGCTGCCAAGTTCCACCTCCCCACATACAAGACAGCTTCCCTGCAGAAAAGGCCTGAAGAGAGTAGTGAAATGCAATTGTTTTTGACGGACTTCTCATAGTTCAACTCCATTAACAGGCTTCATTGTAACGAGCAAAACTAGACGGTACATGCAAATACAATGGCACAATAACAGATGACATGCACTCATTCGACTCCTTAGCATTCCAACAATCTGATCGTAACTACTGGCATACTATAAAATTTTGCATCCTCGTAGAAATAGAGAGAGTTCTCTGATACAATCGGTAGAACTATGCAAATGTGAGAGATTGACTGATAAAATCATTGAGAGACGCTAAAAGTATGCATAAGTATACTAACCATGTATCATATTCCCCCTAAAGGCTATCCTTACATGCATCATGCGTTGGCGAAAGTCTACATATGTTGCTGGAGATAATTCACGTAGTTTGGCCCGATCACCAAAAGCACGCTGACGGAGACTCTTACCAACTTTAATGACTCGATTCCCCTGCACAGTGATGCGGGAAGTTTATATCATCAACAACATGGGCCTGACTATTCGGAAAGGAACTTGCCAATAACTGAGTGTAAACACACACGAAACAGTACTTACTTAGCTTGGTAACCAACTCCTACCAGAGAACTGCAACTAGTATTACTTGTGCACTTAACCAGTGGATGTGATTCGACGTATGCTTTTTCCTCTTCGCACAAAGTTTATATTCTTTAGCAGCTGAGAACCTTTATTTCTAATATAACTAATAATATCACTAGTATTAGTAACATTACTAGTATTAGTAACATTACTAGTATTAGTAACATTACTAATATTTCTAATACTACTTCTGCACTATACAAACAGATGTGATGCAGTAGATGCTTTTTCTCCCTCGCACAAATTTTTAATTCAATCTTTAGCATATGGAAGATGCTTTAAGCAGCTGAATACATCACAAACAGATCTAAAGACCTTAAAATAGACAACAAAGAGCGTTTACAAGAAACTGCAGATCGTATAACATGAGACCGAAAACAAAGAGTCAGCCAAGCAATTCATGAACACTTTCTGCAGGTCAACCACATGGATACAAGTGCTAATTGCTACAATAAAACTTGTCAGGAAAAAGTGTCAGAAAAAAATGCTCTCTCAATGAAGATAAAAGAGCATACAGACAAATGTGATAGTCTGACGATTGACACATGAAATGTCAATTACATAAATCAAACATTGGAATTGAATGACACGGTTGCTAGAATGTCACTTAAAAAAAAAAAACGAGTAATTAACACAGCCGGCTTCCGAATATTCTTCTACAATTCGAGCATTCTTTGTCATGACCATTTGAAAAATCCAAACTGCAGTAATTCTGAATAAATAGTATCCATTAAACTTTCCGAGCCAGGAAAAATGAAAATGCCACCAAGATACCCATCAGTGCTTGATGACTTATAACCTTTGTTCAAACAAATCTCGAGGCTGGAAAGATACATGGCGCAAACCTGAAAGTCTCCACTAAATGAATGGAGGGCAAGAGTGTATTTCTTTGTAAGTTCTTCATGAAGCCAATTTCACAATTTTAATCACTTTCCCACTGACCTGTGGAACTTGGGAGACGAGACCCTCGAAGCTGGCAGCTAACTTTGACGCGGCGACAGGTCCATAACCACTCTTCTCCACAGCATACACTTCACTTAATGAAAGAGAGCCACAAGTTTCCAAGATCTTCACATGGTGTCCGTCCTTAAAACACAAAAGAAGCTCCCGATTGCAAGTATAAGTGACATCATCCTGTAAGAAGTACAACCCGCACCAGATGCTTTACACTCAGTCAAATCCCTGAAAAACACTCTAAACAGCTGTAAAAAACGCATAAAAAGATGATCCTGACACCTAATATTCTTTCATAAGAAAATTGCCGGGAAGTGTATTTTCAGGAACTGCATTTTCACTACACTGGATAGTGGGGAGGTGTTAACAAGAGTTGTCTAACAATTTTTTCGTCTACCTCGGAAGAAAAGACCACAACAAACTCATAGACGTCGCTGGTTGGTATTGGTACGAACTACACGAGCAACCATTCACATGAAGCCTTAGTGAGATAAACAAACTTGCTGACCTTCATCCACATTCGTCAATTAAATCTCAAGAATGTATACTGGAGACTTGTCAGAGGTCAAGAAACTACGAAAAAGAATAGCTTTTGCTTCATCTACAGATCCAAAAAGAACTGCTCCAATTAGGAAACATCTCGAACAACAAATCTGGTCGAACTGTAGTGGTGATATCGCCTGGATCGGATGTACCTGGTTGTGATCTCCCCTGCCGATTCCCTGCCAGATAATACATTCGTTTGAAAGAGTAACATTCAAAGGACCCACTCCTTCCAGGTGAAGCTTGGAGTCCAGCAAAATTTCGCCATGGCCATAGGTATCTCTTGCCATAGTTTGCAATTTTTGCGGAGAAACAATTGGCTCAAGGTCGGCCTGATCAACATCTTGCTTGAGGCCAACTAAGCCAGAATTCTTCGATTTGAATCCCATTTAAGCAAACAACCTCACAAAAACTAAATTTCCCCGTGAGAACTGTGCGCAAATACTTATAGCTTGCAGATTCTTATTACTTATGATATTAATTCACCTATGCGAGTAGCACAATCTGTCTCTGAATTCGAAAACCAAAAAAGAAAAGAAACAAAACCATGTTTAGCCTGAACTGCCCCTTGCTTTGTTCAAAACCACCTATATTTTCTTCTAATTCTTCTCTTCCTCTCTCTCCAGTATGCTGAAAAGGACAAACTCTACAAATTTGATTTGCACCACAAGATGAAACTTTAATATATTTAAATTCCTATTCAGAGGGCTCTCCTTATTCCCAGCACTCTCAAGCTGATTGCTACTGTAGAGTCGACCGGAAAGAAATGAAGAGTTGAAATGTGCGAAAATTATTGGAAGCGGTGTCTCCGGTATCCTGCACCATACGAGCATTATAATCAAAAAAGTACGTAGGTATAGCGTATAGTACGTTATCTTTTCATATTGTGTTTCCAAATGGTTTCGCACATTCTGGGAAAACTGGGAGAGAGTGACGTGACAGCAGATTCACTTTGTCGGTTTGTCTTATCAAATGACATGGCATCGTAAGTGAAGAGAAGATTCGAACCGTTGTACGATTTCAGTGTCATCCCTATTTAAAATGGATTGCGGACAAGGATCGAAAATTATGAGTTTTGTGATCAACTGGCGCCGTTTAACACATTACCGCATCTTTCCAATTAAACATCTCGATCGCACGCTTTTTTGGCGTCCTATAATTTACGTCAAAAGCTTACCTCCTACCGTACCCTAGCGTACCGCACCGTCGTTTCCAAAATGGAAATGTAATTTTTTTGTTAGAATGTGGATTTGAATTTGAATAATTGATGCAGTAAATTCCAAATGATATATCCAAATAACAAGCATACGTGGAAATATCTTGTCCACTCAGATCTATAAATAAATTTGCGTAGTCCACCCGATGTCTTGGGAAGCTGTCCGTCAAAGCAGCCCGTCTCCACGATTTTGGAACATCTAATAGTGTTCGATTGAGTTGATGAAAGTACAGTATCGTACTTTCGAATCATTTCGAATCATTATTGGATTGTGCTTTGTCGTTTCTGGTATAAGGTGAATAGGGGTGACTGGGCTTCCCTTGCCTTGTCTGGCTGGGCCATTTGCTGGCGTATTATGGCTTTTACTCTTTTCTTCTCTTCATCTCTTCTCTTCATGTTGTCTTCGAGAGAATACTATAATTTCCAACCATCAACTGAGGCATAATCTGGAAATTATTTAAGATATTTTGCATTGTGTTTTTTAAAGCTCGTCAATATCTTTTAAGACGCTTGAGTAAGGAAACAATTCCTTCTTTCCTGCCAGAGTGTGTGTTTCGATGAGAAAAGTTATCTCTCCGGTTATGGTTTCTTTTGTGAATTTTAAATGGACACTTAAAAAGGCAAGCTAGTGGGAAGCTTCCTGCATTTTTCATCTTTCTAAACGAAACTAAACTTCAATGTTCCACTGTACGTGGATTTTTAGCATTACTAAGTCCAATGCACTCGGCCTTTAAATCATTTTCATCCTGCAATTTTTTGCCTTAGTAATGGTTCAATGACGTTTTATTATTCTTGAGTTTTGCAGAGTAATTTTGTTTTTTTGATTTCCCTTCAACCTCTATCCTTTGCATTAATCTCTCGACAAGCATTTTCCAGGGAACTACACTGGATGCGTGGACATCCTGTTATCTCTAACAATGATTCCTCCTCCTATAATTCGATTTTTCATGTGAGTTGTCTTAGTTTTTGGCTGGCTTATTAATAAATACAGCCAGATGCTGGTCTATTTGCCGGTTCTCTGCGTCAAGTCCGATATCTCTTGCCATTACCTCTGACACTCGTCTCAGTTTTTTTTTTTATTTTCTGAGTGATGCAGTCTGTCGTTCATTCCCTCTGGCTCTCCTCTCACCTTTTTTTCTATTTTCTGATAAATGCAGCATGTTCTTCGGATGCGTCCGGCCTGCGTATAGCTGCTATAAGGTGGTCGAATCCAGCACGCTTGATGCAAGCCAGCTTCGTCGCTGGTGCCAATACTGGTAACTTGTGAAGTAAGCAGCATGCATTCGAGATGAAGCCTAATTTGAAGATGATGGATTAGCTGATCTTTATTTGATACAATGTGTGCAGGATGATCATCGCGCTGCTGACATCAATCGAGCGAATCGCGGATCCCTTACTCTTCTGGTTTGTCAAAACCTTTGCCATCAACGTTAGGGATATGAATGTTGAACATATAATAGCATCTCAGTTCAAGCTTCCTTAGTCGTTGCATGTATTTAAAGCTGGTGAATTGCAATGGAATCTTGCAGGGTGCCCTTATACTGGGAGGCGAAGCTTGCTCTAGTGATCTACCTTTCATATTCTAATTTGGAGGTATCGGCATTCCTTCTTGGGTCTGCACATTGGAGCACATTGCTCTTGTTTAATTTGCTTTGCTTAGTCATGAAACGTGAATTTCAAAGTTTTCTTCATCTCTACCTGTATTTGTTAGTTCATTTTTTACTATGTCTGATGCAAACAATGGGAGTCGGCTGGTGGCGATAGGGCACAGAATACGTATATACAAAACTGCTTCGGCCACATGTGGCGAGTAACGAGTCAGTTATTGATAAGAATGTGGCAGAAATCAGTCATGTTGCGGAGGAACTGGCTGTAAGCTCGTGGAGACATAGCCAGGCGTGGTTGCACCAACGTTTCGGGCAATTTTTACAGTATGCACATGCGCATGGACTCGTAAGTCACAACACAACTTCATGCATATGTGTGTGTATACCGAATAAGGTAGTTGCTTGCAAAAAGAAAGGGATGTGAAATTCTGCCAAAGTACTGTAGTTGTATCGTGTGTACTTGCATATTCCCTTATGGAATAATTGCGTTGTAAACCAGGAATGTATGCCTTTGGAGGATGCTGAAGTAAATTGGCATGGGGCTACAGGTGGAGGATAGAGCTTTGCATGATTATGATGTAGTGGGGAGAGACGAGGCCCCGTCACTTGCTCGGCGGAGAGCACCAGCAGGAGCCAGGAGAGGGACGTCACAGTGAGACTCCTTTTCTGGCTCGCAGTCGCATGCAAACAGGACATTGGCATATACTGTTTGCCAACCAAGATTTCGGTTTCTTAAATTTGGCAATTATTGGCGATTCAAGAATTATGCCTAAATAGATTTTGAGCTGCAAACGCTGGAAATGTTGCATTTAGGGGCATAATATGGAGTAGATTGATATAGAGGAGATTTTGTTATCTACGTTTTACTCATGGAAGCTTATGATGACGAATAGGAAGAGATTTCCATCATTTCAACAGGCTATAGCCCATTCAAATGGTTATTTTATATTGTAGGGGCCGGCTTGAGGACTAGTGATCTGTGCAGGGGGTTGTATGACGCCATGGCTATGTAATGTTAAAATCATTTGGCAGGACCTGGTGAATAAAACAGTATTCACCTGCCTCTCTGACTACAAGTTTAGTTGAATTCTGCCATTTGCATACTTTTCCATTTACCAACTAGTTATTAGTTGTGTTGGCATGTTCATATGCAATACCAGCCTGGTTGTTCTATTTTGAGTGAGACTTATGAGCCAGTTAGAATATGATTCTGTCCTTGTGATCTACTTTTCATGGTGGTTTTACGAGGAGCAAGTACGGATTTAGTTACTGTGCAGTGCTGATCATCTTTGTCCTTTCAACATCTACTCATGTTTATCGCTTCTTGAGGTACAGCTCACTATTGAACTTGACATGATTGAAAACTAAAGCCTCCGGCTATTGCTTTCATTTCAGAATTAAATACTGTGTTGTGTCTGGAATTTTCCATGTATTTATGTCCGTTGTCAAATTGTCATGCGACATTACGTTTTGTCTGATCTGTGCCTTCCTTAGGAAGCTTTTCCCATTGCCACTTTTATGTTAGAAGTGTTATGGACATTGATGAGCGTATGCTTACTTTCCAGGGCATAACATCGTGTTAACATGTCATAATTGTCGAGTTCGTTGTTAACATTGAAACTATACTGCCCAGCGTTATTCAAGTGAGAAACACTAATTCGGTCGCGGCTGTTTTGGTCAAAAATCATAAAATAGTTTTAACAACACTATTGAAGCACGTGGACTACAATCTGCCAAGTCCCCTTGCACTAAATTAGTATTATTAATTCTAATTTCGCATTAACACTAATAAACCCTTAACGTTAATAACGATGGGTGTGCACACGTTTCACGACTGCTGTTGTAAGGGAATTATTAGTGTTAGTGCGGATCAGGAGTCATTATCATTAATCTGGGTTTTGGTGGCATGGCCTACTAGTTTTAGATACAACGAATGTATTGTGGTAATGCTTATTGTATCCAACAAATGCCATCCATTGCACCGTTATGCCTACTCTTAACATTTTTCAGTGTACACATGATACATTGAAAAGTTTCTTATGGGGGATTCAGTTTACCGGTGCCCGATGTGATCCACTAATCACACATTGCCATTTTCTACAAAACATTTTGTGATTTTCTATTTTGGCCATGTTCGTTAGTGAGTCATGATGGGAGCAAATTCTTGAAATACAATACAAGGTCTCGGTTTCCCCTTTAATATGCATTACGCTTTACTCGAAAAATGATTCGAAAACCTGTTAGGTGAAAGCTATGAGTTTGCACCCTTGAAATTTGGACGAACGACTAAATTATCATAATGTCACTGTGATCAAAATGATTGGCTACCCACCCCAAGTTGTATTAGTGAAAGTATTGTACTTTATATTATTTCAATTTTCTACTACTTTGGGCATTATGTGTCACAAATTGTTTTCATCGCAGGCGACAATCCCAAAGCGGAATTTTGCCAAGACTGGTGTAGGAGGTGGTGCACCTACCCTCATATCGTGATATTTTTTGAGGCTAGATTCAGTACATTGTATAAAGTAAATTAGACAGACCATGGAAAAAAAAAACCAATATAATACGGTTAGTGTTGTGACCTTAATCAATTTGAAAATAGTACAGCGATATTGTAAAGTATGTCTATCTTATAAGTCTTGGTCCTAGCAGGATTGAATAACTAGATACATAATGTAAGTTAAATACAACAATACGAGATACAAATTGTCGAAGTAAAACGGAGCAAAGTACGCCGCTCATCACTATTAGAGTATTAGTGTTAGTAGATTTTTTGTGTTAACAGCTTATAGAGATCGGCAGCATACTTTGAAGAAATGTATTTTTCTTGTTCAAGAAACTGACTTCGATATACATCAGTAGGTTTTAGTGTTTACTCACCGTAGTCCGTTACGCAAATAATACAAAAGTTATCGACACATACGTCCCAGCACCATATGTTTCTGACAAATTAATGTAGATGCCTAAATGAAATACGACAACTGCCGTTGCAGTACCTTTTGTTTTATCCACTTGTACCTCCACGCACCTTTTCAATCACTTTTGGGCGTTTAGGCCTCAAACGGTTGTCGCACGCTTGTCCGTTGTCAGCTTTCGGAGATTGAACTCATCATTTAATGCACAGTGGTATACAGTACTGTACTGTACCGTAATGCCGTACATCGACTCCTTCACTACGAGTGGTCGACAGCTTTCACTTCCGTCAAAGTTACTACAGTACTGTACCGTACTGCTCGCGTATTCATATTCGAACACGCGTATTCCACATCAAACACGCGTGTTTAACATCTAATACGACGCTGTAGGAATATGTTTGAGCATGGAAACAATACCACAGCACTGTGCCTCCGGATATGTTAGTCGAAGACACGTCGTTCCTCAGTACTTTTCTATCTTGATGCTTGCTCTCATGTATCCTGGCTCCATTGCCCTGGGAACTTCTTATGATGGAGCTTCTTATTTTGAGCTACAAACAGACCATTAACTGCTAGATGACACTCGGTACTGTTGAATTGCAATTTTTTTCTTAGTCCCTTGTTTAGCATAGATTCACCTTCCTGTTAAGCTCAGATTTCACCATGAGTTGGAAGGGATCTACTGGGGCGGGAAGTCAAGGGTATGGAAGTGTAAGTAGCAGAACGGGAGGAGGAGCAGGAGGAAGGGGAGGCAGAGGACCAAATGCTGCTGCTTTAAAAGCCCAGCAGAGGCTCAGAGATATGATGATTGGTTCAGAAGTTGATGATGAAGATGATTACCAGCCTCCGGTGAGTAATCTCGTCCAGATTTCTCCTTAGAAGGAGTAGGAATAAGGGAGCCAATGTATTCCCAATGGGCAACGGGATTCATATGGATTGTGTTACATTGCACTTACTTTTTAATTCAGTCGCAGAGCCAGAGGTTGTTAAATTCACTTGGATTGAATCGTGTATTTCCACATAATAAGTTTTCTTTGTGTTGTTGCACAAAGAGATTTGCAAGCAATATTCACATGCCTGAATGAATTCTAAGTCTGTTTCAGAACACCAGAAATCAGACGTAATCATTGTATGTATTCAAGTGCACAGATCTTCTCGTGGTCACGGCATCTGAATGAGTTTTATCATAAATGTGGCATTTTGTGTGTCCTGTTTTACCACAATAAGTTGTAACAAGTTTATTCTACAGATACGGAAAATATTGGAGCATGAAGTCCATTACGTGAAGTTTGTGTGTGTGCTGATCAACTTCCACAATTAAGCGGTGCTTTTTTTGTTAATACTGAATTAATCTGCAAAGTATGACCTTGGGCACAATAGTTTTTTGGATGGTAAAAAGTTTTATTGAGCTCAATGTAGGCCAGAAATTGCAACCGTGGGGTCAAAGACTGGCTCTAAACGTTTATACGAACGTTTTTTCTTTTTCCCGAATTTTAAGGTTAATCGCATTCTTTTGCAAGGGGTCAGGGAAAATTGGTCTTGCACCTCTGGGAATTTTATCTTCATAAATAAGAGAAATTAGAAGTTAGTTGGGCACTTTTGGAAGCAAACAATGGATTTGCCGGCTTGAGAAATCTACTTCTGCTTTGTGGAGGATATCAAGGTCTGTAGTTGACATTATGATCTAGAAACCAGTGTGGTAAGGAGAAAGTTTGATGCAATTTTTCCATCTTTATTTCATTAATTTTGACAAATACTTTTAAGCGATTTTTAGTTGCTAAATTGTACTCAGGTGCACGAAATAGGTGTTCAATTCAAACTTTTCATCGATTTTTCAGGGCTGCTGTTGCTTACCACTCTTTAAACTGTACAAAGCCTGGAATCGTGAGGGTTGATAAGCTGGATATGCGAAAGTCATTTGAAGTCAAACAGCAGGCGTAAAATCAGCATGGTTAAAGATCTTACGAATCACTTTATTCTCAGGCCCCATGAGGTTATTTATGAACTTTTGTTAATGTGCACTTTTGACACGGAGGACAAAGTAAAAGGAGACAATTCTCTTTAAAAACTCAGGCTTTTCTTGGGCTTAATGCTCAAGGAGTCATGTTCAGGTTTTTAGGTTTATGTGAACTAAACGGTGATTGCTAAAGCGTTCCATTTCATCGCTGATTTTACAGTGGAGGAAGCATGTTTATTGGACAGGTAAGAAGTCAACCTCGCGGTGGTCCTCCGCCACAGACTAATTATCCTCCCCGTAGAGGATTTGGAACGCCGAGTTCAGTGGTACCAAGGGCTTTGTCACCCGACCCGGTCGGTTCTCCTTCTTATGCTTACCCCTCTGAAGTCCCACGTTCCACCAATAGTCGGCGATATGGGTGACTACTTAATTCTCTCAGCTTCACCATTGCTGACATTTTGTCTTATCATTGCTATTTTTCTTTTACCAGGAAAGGTAGCTGTCCTCTTCTTGTTGAAACATAGGTTTAACAGGTAGTCATTTGAGATTCCTGTCTATTGCGGTGAACCTGTAATATCTTTGCTGTGTTCTTGTGTCTAGAGTATGTAAGATTTTATGGTTCTGAAGCTAAATATCCAGCAGGGATTTTGTCAATATTTATTCGCATAAATTCGTAGAGAAATCTTTAGTATTCTTATGATCAATTCCTCATTCTTATGATCAATTCCTCATAAATTGTGTTTCACTTCATGTTTTTTTTTTTATTCCATTTCCAAATCTCGATGGTACTTAGTAAGTTTTTGTGTTTACCTATCAGGCCTAGAATTCACTCCCTCGATATTTTAATGAACACTCTTATAACTTCCAGTTGACGTTGATAAGACTTTTTTGGTGACATTTCTCATGTGATTAAAGAGCTGAACCGGATTCAGCGGCTGCAAGGGAAATCGATCAGCTTCGCCGTGAAGCAACCAAACTTCGAGATGATGTAAGCTTTTCAAAATTCCGAGAAGTATCTCATAAATCAAAAGTGATTCATAGCAAAGAAGAGTGTTTATAGATGAGATGCCTAAACAATAAGCTGTCAACAGAAGATGATTAACGGTAAGCGAGTGAGATCACAAAACACAGGTTTCTGTGCTAAATAGGCAGATGTAAATTGGTCTGTAGAAACATATAGGACACCATGAACTATGGTAGCAGTGAGCTGAGTAAGTTGCAGGTAAGAGGAAAAGGTTCTTGTATAAGTTAGATTGAGTGGATATTTTTGGGCTGTCATTATGAGGAGAGTGTCTATCTTGTTCCTTTTTCTTCTGCGTATGTATTCTGAACTATTGACATTGCAATTTGTGGCTTACTTACTTTGAGAATCCCCATCTTGCATTATTGACGGAAATATTATTGAATTACAAATTTCTGTGTTTTGGCGATATCCTTCACATGCGACCGGATAAAATTACGAAGGAAATCTCAATCAGCTCGTTTCAATTTGAAACCATTCGAGGATCTTATGTTTGCATTTTCGCCAATCTGTTGTTTTCCACTTGAAGCATTTTCTAATTGATAATCATAATGGTCCTACACTCCTTTTGTGGGCATGACATCTGTGGAGGGAGCAGATTGATGTGCTTACAGACGAAAACGATTTTCTTTTAGACAAGGTAAGCGTGAATCTCTTGACATTTTGCCGGTTTAGAAATGCTTTATCTTTTTTCTGTATCATTGCCTTGTCAGGCAGGTTAGGAAACACCATTCTCTGGCATTCTTATTTTTTAATTTGCAAAACATTTATAGTCAGTGCGTTTTGGGCACAACATGCTTCTCAGAGACGATTAAGTTTTTTTGGAATCGTAGAAGGCATCTGTAGTGTTCCCATGATGTTTTTTTTTTTTTTTTTTTTTGTGGGGTTTTTCAATTGTCAGGCAATTTTTGCACATTGTGAATCTTGACTGTCAGAGCACCGTTCACTCTGTATATCCACTGTAATTGTACTTTTTAAATGTTATTATTTCATTTGTTCGTTTGGCGAAATGACGAAGGTTCGTCAAGAAAAACAAGAGATAATGTGGATCTCACATTATGTGACAAACATTACATAAGTTCTGTTGATTTGCATTGGAATCGTGCAAAATATCTCCTCAACAGAATTCAGACTAAGTATGGTGCCTGGTACGATGATATTATTCTTTTGTCTGACACTGGGAATGTACATCCGTCTTTGACATTTTCTATGTTAAGATGCCTTGATGATTTTCACGCACTCCCTCTCGCTCACTCTACTATTGCTCTCATCCTACTCTTATTATTCCTCACCCTCACCCTCACCCTCACCCTCACCCTCACCCTCACCCTCACCCTCACCTCCCCCTCCCCTCACTCTCACCCTCTCGCAGTCTCCCTCTTTCACTCTCTCTACCCCTCACATTTCTTTGTTTTCTTTCCCCCTTTTTGCTCAAGAATTTTGTTTCAGTCCGTTCTGATCTGAGCTTGACCTGTCAACTTTGTATGTGAATAATAAATAAATAATATATATGTATATATATAAAATTATGTGTTTTGTGGCTCACTATTTTTTGTGGAATTGGATTAATCTTTGCAGCTTAAAGGAGCAGAAGATGAATTGAAGGAATCAAAATTACGTATTCATGAGCTGGAAAAACAGGTGGGAGAAAAACAGTGGATGTTTTTTTTTAGAAATTATACATTGTGGTCATAATAGTGTCATTTTCTCTCTCTCTCTCTCTCTCTCTCTCTCTCTCTCTCTCTCTCTCTCTCTCTCTCTCCCTCTCTCTCTCTCTCTCCCTCCCTCTCTCTCTCCCTCCCTCCCTCCCTCCCTCCCTCCCTCCCTCCC
>JBBHKE010001545.1:82504-131549 GCA_037447655.1 Zygnema cylindricum
CATCTCCAATGAAGAGGTATCGGCTACTTATCGGCGATAAGACCGATAGCGATATATTGTACCAATATATCGATTATCGGGTCCCCGAAAAATGGCCCATATCGGTTATCGGAAAATCCTTACCGATACACAACACTAGTAATTACATATTTTGGAGAAGTAACCTCTACCCTCACGTACTCTTAATATGTTTTCCTCTTTACTCTTTTTTTTTTAAAGCAATGCCGCATTTAGAACCGATCTAGTCCTTTCCATTAGGAAACTAGATGGAAGAACTGATTACTACTTGAACTCCTGGAAAAATTTCGAGTTCAAGAATTTTGGTTTCGTTATGTATCTTGTGTGATAGTTGGCTTATACGCAAAAATGGTTTTCTGTCGCAGTTCTTTCTGGTGAATAATTTGCCCTTTATCCACTGTCAGTGCACAGTAACTACATAGACGGAGCCATTGTCTTTCAGAGAAAGTGAAGAGAAAATTATCTTCTAAACCATGTAGACCTTGCTATATAGCACTATAGATTTGGCTTCACGGTACAGCCATCTTGCATGTGAACTATCTTATCCGAAATCAGACTTTAGCACAATGAACAGTTCCGAATTAAAAATAAAATATTGCTGTGTTTGAAAGATAAAATAAAAAAGTACATACTTCTGAAAGTACAAACTTTTGGTTTCTTGTAGTTCACCGTTGTGCATGACTGTAATTTCGAACAGGAATGCTGTGGATCTGTGCATCCTGCAATGGCAGCTGACTTACATGAATTTAATTTTTTCTGTTATGTCTCAAGCATTGTGCAAAGCGAAAGTCCTCTCCATCTGTCATATTTTTGTCCATTCTCTTTGTTTCTGTTTTTCATGAAAAAAAAGGACCCAAGAGCCGGATTTGGCGTGAAGGGCCTGATAACACTTTAATATCTGTGATCTGTGAAGCTGACTTGGTACTTAAAATTGTACTAATTTTACGTATTATGAACTAAAATTATTTTTCGATTGAAAGTTATCGGTATGACATTGAAAGAAAAAGCATTGACGTGTGTACTTTCTTAAGGCACTGAGTTTATGCATGTATGACATTTAAGCCAAATCTCGTGACTTGAAGCCAACTCCTATACTAAGGCATACTTTGGATGGGAGTCTAATAGGTAGTAAGCTGAATTTTCTGAAACAAAAATGACTGTCAGGTGTTTCACTCACAAATCCCATCATTGCCTCGGCAAATCCATACATTTTCAGTCGAAATCCGACGAAAACCCTCAAACTCGAATAGGCTTACTTACTGTAACACTTTAATTTCCAAAATATGATGTCCTGGTAAGGGCACGCAACTCTCTAATTGTTTCTGTAAATAAGACGTGCAACTCCCGAACAAGTTCAAATTGTTCGTAACCTCTTCATTATACAATCTTCATCTCAATTGACGTCACATTTTTTTTCTGGATATGCAGCTTGCTCTTCGGGCTCAGAAGGATCAAAATAGGGACGTCAATCAGGTTGAACTTAACGCACTTAAGTTGGAGGCAGAGGTGAGATAGTGAATTCACTTTTCTTTGTTTTTCTGGTTGAATTGGTTTTAATTGAAACCGTAGCTTCACCATGTTCATCTTTGTTTAATTTCAATTTCCATGCTTGTCACGTCAACCGCGCTAATCTGAGGAGTTTCAGTTTTTTGTATCCAAAAGTTGGGAAAATGTTATTGGTCAATAGTGAAGCACAGACTAGTTTCTTGTCTGTACGTCCTTAAACGCCCCTGTCTTGGTCAAATATAGCGTACATTTTTATGCTCTACAATTTGTAAATTATGTTTGTAAGGCCGGTCCCAGCATGGCTATTTATACCCTTGCTAGTGGGATTTTAAGCGGACAGGCTGCAAAAGAGGAGGCCTTGAATGCTACAGAATTGGCGAGGCAAGCGGAATCTCAAGTTCGGGAATTTCGACAAATGACTTCCCGTTTACTCTTAACTCCAGAAGAAAAGGCGAGCCTTTCATTGGGTTACCTTTTTCGATATTCTGTGGTGTAACGGTCTCATTAGAGCCCTTTTGTGCCACACAGTTTTTAGTACACCATCCTCCGTAATTAATGTAAATTGACTAACAGTATGAACTGCGATCATCGCATGATTTTGAGGGTCGGTAATCACTGGTATTCCCCCTAATATATGTGTGGGCCTCTAAAACCAGTGGCGAGTATTATTGTCTTTTGTTTTTGTCCTCACTATTTGCAATGGACTTGTCATTGAAGTATATTTACTTTGGAATTTGTGTGCACTGCTTTGACTTCATCCTTTATACTGTGAGTTGTGTTAGCGTCACCATTGGTAATCGGCACTACGTTAGTACCATCCTCTTTGATTGGGGGAATTCCACGCTAACTCGTAAAACATTAGCCAATCTACTTTCAAAAAAAAAAAAAAAAACCGATAAATTATACTTGCGTATATAATTAGGGGGGACTACACCAATGGTGGTAAAGCTGTATTATTTGGGCAAGTTAAGGGACTAGAGTGGAGAAGGATTCCAGCATTTGATACTTTTATGGGGCTAGAATTTATATATTATATAATTTAACAAGATGATGTATAGGATTTATTATAGCTTTGGTGATATACTTGAATGCTAACAGCCATTTGGTATTTTTTTTTAAATGCAGCAAGAAGTTGCGCTGAAGCGATGCTGGCTCGCACGCTATTGGCTGTTGGCAAGACACCATGGTACACCTACCATTTTCCCATTTTCCCATTTTCCCATTTTCCCATTTTCCCATTTTCCCCATTTCCCACTTTCCCATTTCCCTTTTTCCATTTTTTCCATTTTCCCATTTTCCCACTTCCCCACTTTCCCATTGTCCCATTTCCTTTTCTGATTTTCCCGGATTCCTGTTTTCCTATTTTTTCATTTTCACAAACCCCCTTAATTATCTGTAGGTTTTTGTGAATTGATTGAGGTAATCTGTAGCTTTTTCTGCATCGTTTGAGGTTTAGTAGTCTTCAAATGTAGGCTTATGTGAATCGTTTGTAGGTGTTTGTGATTCGTTTGAGGTTTAATTGTCTATAGTCTGTAGGTTTTCTTGAGCTGTCCGTAGGTTTTTGTGAATCATTTGTAGGTTTTTGTGAATCGTTTGAGGTTTAATTGTCTATTGTTTGCGCGTTTTTGTCCAGGTGTCCATGCTGAAGTGGCTGGTCCCCAGGCAGAGCTGTGGCATGGGCTGGCTCCAGTGCCCTTTGAGTATGTGATGGGAGAGGGACAGAAGGCAATTGAGGAGTCTCGTTGGGCCAATTATAATGCAGAAAGTGGTGCTTCAAAGGGTGCGTGCTGAAAATCTCGTATGAAATTTAAATTTGCCAAATTGCCCTCAATAGATTTTGAATTTGACTTAGACCCATTGAAATTGTAAAAACGCCACATTCTCTTCGGTAAACCATTAGGTGCATTGTTTTTTATTATCATATCTAATAGTTGTTCATTGGTTACGCCGGGAACATTTTATGTGTGTTGTGTTGTAGTTTTTTCGAAATATATTACGGCTTTCAGGTACGAAAATACCATTGTTTGTCAATGATGTATGGTGAAACTGAATTAGGATTCGCTGAAATGTCACAGAGGACAGATTTTTTGACACACGAGAATTGAAGGATATCAATTCTGATTTCAATGTGGAGAGTATGTTGCTAGTGGAAAAAGGACTTCGAGATCTCGCATCCCTCAAGGTATCCAGCTCTTAGTACTCTCTTTAAAATCTAAAACTAAAGTAGACTTGAAACTCAAAATTAAACCGGCTAGCTCTAAGTAGTTCTAGGATTTTCGTAAATAGCCTCAAACAGCCTTCAATCACCTTGATTTGCTTTTAAAACTGTAAAGACATAGCCCCAAGTAGCTTCAACAGCTTTGAAACATCTAAAACATTTCCAGTGAGGAAAATGACTTTTGCGAGTACCTGTACTACAACTGTAATTACAGCGAACCACATTATTTTTTAGCGGTGTAGTGTACCATACAGAATTTTTTTCAATCCCACAAGTTTCGGGACTAAAACCGTTTTAACTCGTTCATGGTAGGTGGTAAGTAGGACAAATATTAGTGGGATCGCAATATTGATATCTGTAATATTGCAAATATTGGCAAAATTATACGTCGGCTCGATATATTGGATATTCAGACCGCTCAAAATAATCAGATATCCTCCTTGATACCCATATTTACTGCTTCAATTGGATCTAATGATTTTCCAGGTGGAAGAAGGAGTTTTGTTGGCTATGGCCCAACTGCGGAGGCCTCCAATGCTTCGTACTGGAGCCACTGGTAAGAGCAAGTCTGATTATATTGTTTATTTCTTAATAAACACCTTGTTACATATAGGCGTTTCACACCCATGGTTTTTGGTCACATCAATTGGAATAACTCCAAAATTTTACACTGGCCCGCGCTTACAGGTAGTGTGTATTTACTTAGTTTCATGTAAAAACGAGATTAAACATTTTGTGTGATCCGTGCATTATTACTCTGTAGTAATTTTAGTTTCCGCTTTTGTAAAAATGATACCATTGCTAAGCCGGAGAAGTACATTATTCATCGCTATAACAGTACAAGGATTATTAATTCTATCTGGAATTTGAATCAGTAATACTTTTTTACGGTTGGGTGATTTGCTAGCTTGTGGTTCACTACTTCGATTACTGTTATTAACACTATTTTTTGACTTTGGGTCAAAAAATGCAAGAATGAATGAGTGTTGTTTAACTCTAATAGTAGTGAATAGTGTACTAATCTTGGACAAATTTGATAATCAACAGTCTGAAAACTTTAACATCACAATAAATAATTTTTCAAGGTGTACTTTATCCTGCTATCCAATTAAGGGTAGCTTCAGGTTTTTTTTTCTGAAAGCTAAAATTGTTAACAGTTAATTACTGTGCTTGACATTTTTGCGAAGCACAGGGAACATAACCAATTCTTCTCTCCTGTCTTACAAAAGCACCAAAGTTATTCATTTTTAAAGGTTTCATATTCGAGATCTTTTTTAATTTCCTTCTTTATCAGAGCTACAAGTCAGAAAGTTTAATATGCATAAATTGTGGGTTACCCCTGACTTATTTTTTCGACCTTTTTTTGCGGCAGGTGGTGGTCCTGGAGAAGGTCCTCGTCTTCATGAGTCTGTAGGTAAATTCTATACAACCTAATCCTTATTTAGTGGGTAAACTGATACCTGTCGCTGAAGGTATTTCTCTAGTTGTTTTATGTTCAATCATTGGCTTAGAATCAATGTCTGTAAACAATTTGCTTTCTTTTGCTCTTCATTAGGAAACATGTCATTTAACTTGAATTGTCGCACTTTTCTGCAGTTACTGAAAAGTTTGTGATTGATTGACATAGAAAATGAACAATGGAGCTAAACAGCTTAACTGACTACATTTCCGTTTGCATCAGCACATACGTGAACAAAATTATGTAACAATTTCTTGGCCTATTTTTTTTTCTCTCTCTCTCTCTCGTCCCTTCCTTCTCTCTCTCTCTCTCTCTGCCACAGACTTAACTGAGGAAGAGGTCCAGGATGTCCGTTTCAAACAGGTAAAACATCCACTCTAACTTCTGTGGACAGATTACAATATTATGGATGGGAAAATATCTAAAGCATGTTAAGGTTCAGGTGTTCCACTGCGTATGAATTTCCACCTGTCTAGTTCATTTGTGATACTCAAAGAGAGGAAGATGAAAAGCCAAAATAGTTGGACATGTCCCGAGGAGGGAGGAGGGAGGAGGGAGGAGAGAGGGAATGGTGGTCAGGGGAGGCGAAGTGATAATTATTTTGTATAATTGGCATCTAATTATGCCCATTGAGAAACAAAATTGCTGCATTTATTGAATGATACCTCAGGCAGCAATTTTGAATCTACATAGCAATTTAGAAGACTTAAAAAATGCTTGTTTTGATCCTTCAGCTGATCGCAGTTTTTCTTCCTGTTGGTTGATCGTGGGAAAGAATACTGAAATATTGACCTGTATATTTTGGCTTTTCGGTTTTGGCAAAAACTGAAACGTGAGCATGTGTATATTCTCTTTTTAGTTTCGGGAAAAAAATAACTATTGACATGTGCACATTGCCATTTCTGTTTTGGCAAAACTGAAATGTTGACATGTCTATTTTCTTGTCTCAGTTTTGGCTTGTATACTTTTGGAGGCGAGCAAAAATTAATGGAGTGGAACCAGATTTGGCCGATGATCGATTGCAATATTGGATTGCTCGTACCAACTTCCAACCGAAGCTCCAGGATGCTGTGGATGGTGGGTCAGCCTTTACAAAATATTCTATGATTGAGAGTTGCTTTCAATTGTTCCCTGAGCGCCTTTACAAAATATTCTATGATTGAGAGTTGCTTTCAATTGTTCCCTGAGTATAGTTCAGTTGTTTCAATTGTTGTTGTTTCAATTGTTGAGATCCCTTTTTAAATTTCAGAGATGAGCTGAGTTATAGGGATAATTACACAAACGCGATTACTGGCGTTACTGGCCATTGATCGCAGTAGCTGTTACAGAAAAGTGTGTGAATCGTGTACATTTTTCTGTCCCGATCACGAACTAGTAATGAGAAATATCGTTTGTTTAATTATCTTATTAGCTGAGGCATGCATAACTAGTTAACTTTGCATGCTTGGAAGAGAAAAAGCTCAAAAGCTTAAAAGCCCAAAAACCCCAGGGTGACTAGAGTTAGTGAAGCTATTTGGAGGCTGGTAAAGCTTGCTCTGACGTTAAATTTTTTAAGTAATACTGTTTCTACTTGAGGCTTAAAAGGTAGATTTGCTCCACCGATAGGGTAATACATCATCTTAACTAACCTCGTTTTGTGGGTAAAATGTGAGTATTTGTAGACTTTGTACTATTTTGTGCGTAATTTGCACGCCCTTTCAACCACAAAACGAGGGTAGCTGTTGATAGTCATGAGTTGAGCGAGTTAGATTTGCCTCCATCCTTGCCATATTTTAACTTGCAAATTTGAGATAATCATGAAACTCTGGAGCTGACGAGTTAAGAGGAATGGAACGAGTTAAAGAGGAATGGAACGAGTTAAGAGGAATGTTGAGTTAATATGAATTTGTTTATGTTGGTTTTGACAGCGGAACGAGGTTTGTTGGAGATGCGGAAACTCGGACTGGAACAGCAACTGTGGGAAACTTCCCGCGCCCACGCGGCTGAATTTAATGCAAATCGACGCGGAGTTTCGCCCGTCTCATCAGTCGCCTCACTGCCCCAGCACGATTATGCCTCTCCTAGTGTGAGAGATTAGTCAAAGCAAAGGATTAGTCAAAGCACAGGAAAGTCAAAGCACTGAAAAAGTAAAAGCACAGGGAAAGTCAAAGCATGGGGAAAGTCAAAGCACGGGAAAAGTCAAAGCATGGGAATAGTCAACGCATGTGAGTATTCAAAGCAGGGAATAGTCGAAGCAGGGGAATAGTCTAAGCAGGTTTCTCTCTATATTGCATGTTGGTAGTTTTAGGGATTAAAGTGCGTCCCAGTTTAAGATTTATTTTACCGGTTAAAGGGAGGGTGGAAAGAGAGGTAGAAAGTTAGGTAGAAGCAGAAAAGATGGAGTTTGCGTTCAGGTCCTTTTTGATAAGCGGGTCATGATATTGGCCAGCATACAAACGGATGATTTGTTTTCAATTGGTAAAATGGGAGGAGCATTATATAATGGGAATATCAATGTACTTCTGCTTGTGGTTCCTTGTTGTGTATCAGCCTGTGCTTTCTTTGTCTTATGTGGCAAAAAAGATAAATGGATAAATATAAATGATAAATGCTTTTTGACTTGTGTTGATTTTTGTTTACTGATATTTGTGTGGCATGGCTTTTATTGAATAGGTTTTTATAACAGTTCTATCATTCTTCAAGGAAAAAGATCTTCCACGCTTTCCCTGTCACGCAATTTCTTGATGATCAAGAACATAGAAAAAGAGGCAACAAGCAATCTAGACCAATAACAATAATATCTAGATATGTACTACACCGTGTATCGCTATTAGTGTTAATGTTTTTTTTGCCACTTAAAACATCTTTTTCCCGTACACACTGTTGGATTATGGCCTAGCAGTTGCGATAGAAAGCCAAGATTCTCACCTCCCGATCGTTGTCTCCATGTGAAAATAGGTCGTGTGGATGGAGAAAATATGTTAAGTGGCTAAAAATTATTAACACTAATAGCGATACATGGTGTACTATCAATAATTTCCAAAATATTAGGCAAGTGAAGAATTCCATCATCAATGGTTTAAAATGCCAGTAGTGTCCAATTCTCTGTCAAATGACATTGCTAAATCAGCTGCTCTACGGTTCCTAACCACTGACCAAGTTTTTCCAAACACGCTAAAATGTGCTTCCATGTTCCTATTCAGAAAGGCTATCCATTATACATCATGCCTTCAGTTTTCTTCAAACATCATGTTTTCAGAGCTCTTAAACAACCACAAAGATGACAGGTTTAGAGTAACTTCTGATGGATGCATTCTACATTTCTGCTTGAAACGTAAGCAGCATCTACTTGACTGTTCAAGCATGATAAACATTTTATCTGCAATCGTTTTCAAAACAGAAAGTTTCACTAAATGTGACTCCAATAGGCAGCCTTTCAAGGGCAATGTATGTGTTCATCTTCAAAATGGCAGCTGTGTACTTTCATAAAAGCATAATATGTAGATCTGTTGTAGAACGTTTCTGACACTATGTAAAGGGTTGTGCAACCAAAAGGTGTCGTGTTAGAGAATCCCCTGATGGATGCATCATGCGGTTCCACAACATTTACCTGCCATACAAAAATGCTAACAAAGGAAAACCGACCAACATATTTCAGGAAAACAGAGTTGCAAACTTCTATAAACTGATGATATAAGAGAACGACATCTGCTGTATTTGTCTTCAAGATGTGAGCTAAATACTTTAATAGTATGTCCATAACTGCATAAATTTCCTGTTATTGTAAAAGACTGCATAACCACAAGGATTCAGCATGCACTTCATCTCGAGTACAGGAACAACTACTAACCATACAAAAATTGACATGCCTGCATAAATTAATCTAGGTTGTTTTACTTTGATGTTCACTATATAAGGAATAACGTTCGTGTTCATCCCCACAATCAGTCGACAGCTTCTTACAATTATTACTATCGTTACAGAACGAAAAGATCTAATCTAACGACGTAAAAAGAAGTTATTAGTTAAGTTTTGCTTGCAGTGCTAGTAGGCGGAAAGAACCAAATTGGCGGAGAGATACGTGAGAAAAGTCCATTCACAGAGAGAAAGCAAAAATCACCAGCCATGAGAGCTGTAAGTAACAAAGTGGGCTTTTATTTTCGAATGGATCTCTTTAAGTGGAACCTCAAGTACAAAACATGTGATAAATCAATAAAAAAAACTACAAGAAACCTCAAAAAGCTGGAAGAGGTCCAGCAGGTTTCACATACTTGCTACAGAAACGTATAGACAGTTTTGTCTTACTAACAAGAAACATCATACGCTGACTAGACTGCGATACAGTTAACCCCTAAAGTCCCGCTTTAAACGATTTGGAAGGAGTCGATTGCTCCTTCTGCGAACTTCTTTGCTCCCTTGAACCACCTCTTGTCTCCAGCCTGCACCTTAAGAATGTACAGTTTGCCACCGCTGACTGCGGCAGTGATCAGCTGGTGCTTGCCTCCCTCATCTCCGTCAGCTGTCCTGGTCAACAGACTAAGTTTGTAGTATTGCTTGCCGTCAACAGTCACCGCGGACTGGTCGAGAAGACTGGCTGTTGACACCAAGTTCTTGTCAAAACCACCCTGCATACAGAGAAAACCACCAGCAAGTTACTACAGGCAAACTAACAATCCATACATTGAAACAATACTCAAATAACTTAGTATCATACTTCAAAAATGACGCTGAGAAATCCTTACCTCGGAGGCAGTGTTACCACTGTAGCTCTGCTTGCCCAAAAGGAAGGATACCTGGACAAAGGAAGGCAAGGTAAGAAGTAAGTACAAGCAGTAAACAAAACTTTATTGAGAAAATGCAAGATGAACAAACGTAGAAAAGAAGGATGAAATAATACCTCGTCAAGGAAGGCCTCTGGTGATCCATAGTCGGTGATGCTGGACTTGCTAGTGTCATTGATAAGGACTGAAAGGTTGTTGGTGGCATCAAAGTTGTCCTCGTATCTCAAGACGGTTCCGGGGAATTCGATCTCCTTGCTTGGGTTCCACTTCGAGGGGATATCAATCACGAATCCCTTTCCAGTGTATGGGATGAATCCAGTTTGCTTCTTAGCAGGGGCAAAAATGTTGGCTGTGACACAAAAGAGTAACAAACGACTGAGCTTCTAAACAGATATACAAATCCTCAGTAACGCTCACATTTTTTATCACTATCCTGGACTGTGTAACATGTAACAACAAGACAAAGTATTTCACAAGGTCACAAAAACTGGACGGCTTACAAATCTCACATTATCAAAATTTACTACGTTGCATTGTATAGTGAGCGTCTCGAACATGCATAGTAAAGCAGGAGATAGCAAACAGATTACGCGCTCGAATTAGTTCCGCTTACCAGCCTCGCCATAGGCGGCCTCAGCAGGGGCAGCCTTCACTGACAGGGCAGCGACACCTGCAAGAAGAGTAAGAGCAGCACGTCGGGAGACGGCGGCGGTTTCCTCAGTGCGCTCAGCTCGGCAAACAAGAGCTGCGGCGCGTGCAGGGGCAGCAGCAGGGCGGGCAACCTCGACGGAAGCACCGGTCAAGCTGCTGCGGCTGGATGCCAAAGCGGCAGGTGAGCACAGGCTGGAAGCCATGGAAGTGGCAGCCATGGTTCGTGCTGTTGATAGAGTGAATTGACAATAGATGGGGGAGTGAGCAACGCAGAGCGAGAAGATCAAGTAAACAGTGAGCAAGGATCAATTTTGCCACAAGGGCGCGGGTATCTATCGCGGGATGCGTGGGCGGATATGGCCATTTACAATCGTAGATTCAGAGGCGTGAGTAAATCGGGACCGTCCGTGAGATGGATAAGGATTTGGCGAGCAGTGCGGATGAGGGCCGCTGCCCACATGGCGTGATTGGGTGCCGAGCGCAGGGTCCGGAGAAGTCTCCACCGCTTGTTTCGCATACGGGCTTCCAGTGGCTTCGCTGGGGGATTCTGTAACGGGAGTCACATAGAAATGGAAATCGCGTTGGATTATACGGATCAAGTTGCGGAGATTGCGTGCACTTCCGATCGAAATATCGTGACGGTAGGTTGGCAAATTTGGAATGCGCGAGAATATCGGAATGCTTTCGATCTCCTCCAAAATCCTTTTGGAAGACTCTGGAGGCTACACCGTGAATCGTTATTAGTGTTAATGTCTTTTTCGTCTATTGAAACATCTTTTATCCGTACACAAATGTCGGTTTCTAGATCTGACGGTTGCGTTTGAAAGTTAAGATTTCCAGCTTCCAATTGGCGGTCTCAACTTAAAACTCGGACAAGTGTGTACGGAGAAAATATGTTTTACGTGGCGAAAAAACTATCAGCACTACAGTAATAGCGATGCACGGTGTACTGTACATTACAGTACAGTACGTATGCCTCACCGATTGCATCATCACTTCCGTACTTGAAAGTCTGGAGAATGGAATCTGCTCTCGACCGCACTGCAGAGGTCACAATAAGGTACCCGAATCCGTGCCCGATCCGTACTCGGCCGGCCGCTTCGGATCCGGAAAGGATTTGGTTGATTCAAAATAATATATAAAGAGATCGGGTACGGCCGGGTAAGAAAAAACGAAAAAACATGAAGGTTTATTAGGTACGTACTTCGACTGGACTATCCAGCAATTGTTGTAATCACTTATTTGTACCATAGTTTTTGTACTTATTTGGGTACAGGTAGTCACGAGAAATCAAGTTCGGTTAACTCTTTTTTTTCGTAAACGCACATCGGGTACCGGGTAACAATGCAGGAGTGTGCTATAACCCAGCCGGATTTCAGGTGTTCAGATTTTGAGAAAAATAAAAAATGTTGCATTCGAGTATTTGAAATTTTGGCTGTTGTGACCTCTGCCGCACTGCCATCTTTTAAAATCGTGATTTTTTTAAGCATAGAAATAAATGCGCCATGGAGATTGGTCCTTTAACGTACACCAGGATAAATTTTATCAAAGGAAGAGCAGTTTACGTGCGTTTTGTCCAGCGTATCTGTGCGGCATTACGAAGTATTTTGCCTATGTTGTGATTAATGTTTATGGCTTAAACGGTTACACAAGAAAAATCATTTTTATACCTAATCAATAGCACATTAATTGATTTTATTTTAACACATTTCCCCAAACATTGACAGTTCTCACGTGCTAGTTGAACAATCTTCATGGTGGATAAGCATCGCTTGAAAACCAGGAAAAAATATAAAATGGGGAGAATCGTTGTTTTATTGGCGTTATTTGTAGGCTACACCAATGAACATTATTTATTAAAAGTTAATTTCATCATCGTACAACCAATTTTTTTTATCGGTCACCAATATCCTAAGTGTCGGTGATCATGAGGGAAAATCACCATTGGGATTTTTCACTCACCATGGAAAAATATTGAAAGAGACGGTACGCGAAAAGATTAATCGAGAAATATCCCTTGTTGAAAGTCTTGGTTGAGCTTTTTAAACCAAGCATAAACTTATGTTTTGTACATTCTCCGTCGTTGCAAGATACTCCAAATCCTTCACATAAGGTGACAGTTAGGTACCCAGTGAAACAAGCACAGGCAACAATTCTCTTGATCACAAAAAAACTAGATATTTCGGTAGGAACTCATGCATTAGAAAATATTTGCCCATTAGACCCCGTTGAAGACTCCTTATGTCTTTGAAGGATTTTATTTGCTTTAAGTTTTTAATCAATGTGATGGGTCTAAGAATACAAATACCAAGCGATAGTTTTCCTTGTCGTGTGATTTTCCATGCGATTCTCGTGATTGATAATGCCATTTATGAAGTACGAGTTCGCAATGATGACAAAATAATAGCTTAAAACATAACGCAACAAATAATAAATTTCCCATCGCTGCTAGTGATGGAAAGGTATGGTTCAAGCACTAATCATAAAGTTAACCTTATTCGAGTGCCTGAAAAATATGGCGACAAGTAATGGAATGTCTTAATTATTGATGGTGATGGTTCCTTCGAGTCTGTGAACACAAATCTGCATCTAGCAAGTGTGTTTTTTATGCCTCACGCAAATTTGTAAAAAAAATCTTCCTACTGCGTGACAGAGGAAATAATGTGGTTTTTCCTTCGATCGTCACAATTAATTGTACAAATTGTGTTTTATGCCTCAGGTAATAGCGCTGATTTGCATATGAAATGCCATAAGTATCTGCGTAGATTGGTTTTGCACTATTGAGTATTTATTTTGTCTGATATTGTTTTTGCCTGTCACAGGCGTAAGTTTGCGTTGTTTGCTACGGTTAGACTGTCATGGGTATTTGTGTAGAGACGGTTAGACTGTCAGAGGTGTTACTGTGTAACGTGGTAGAATGTTGGAGTGCGTTTTCGCGTGGATGGTTCCTGTCCATCACTTTCCCTAAGCACTGAAATCTACAAGCAACCAAAGGACTCATTCAACAACTTGTTGACCAATTTTGTATCTCCTTGGATTAGAATTATTAGACATCGTAAGAGTCGTGAATTAACTATGGTAAAAAATACCAACTTCTTCAATCCTAAATTATTGGGAAGCCCAATCAAAGTTGATGTTTTTCTTGAAATTTGAAATACCAAGGCAGGAAATGGCTAAAACACATGACAACTTCATTTGATTCACAGTTTGTTTTAACTTCTGTGCCATAGCTTTATCTCACCCAGTTCGTTCATGGAAATCCAAAAGGGTGCAAAGTGTGTACCGCCGATGGTGACAATGTACTGTTATTAACATCAAAGATTTACTAACATATGTTACTAATTATAATTTAGTTGCAAATGAAATGGCTAGCATTATGAAAAATACAATCAGTGCAATGACATTATTTTAGGTTCGAGGAGTAAAATTTAGAGGCACCTATATAGTGTCATTGACGCCAATAACAAACACGGTGTACTTTTACCAGTTTGCACACAGAAGTGGGGTCTTAGAGCCTAATATTTGCAGTGGCAGGGATTCAATCTAAGCATTGTATAGGTAAATAAAGTGTACATACAAGTAAGAAGTCAAGAAACAGTCATTACTGTTTGCATTTAGTCGTCAAAGCTGGCCATGACCTTTTGATGAAAAGTGGAGCACGTATATCACGATTACCTTAAATAATTGTGTCAAAAATTAAATGCCGACGACTAAAAAACTAAACTTAATTCTATCCCTGGCAACGTGTGAAAATGCATTACATTACAGCATTGGGAAGACAAAAGGTATGGACTGACTTAAAGTCACCCAGGTCTGTTATGCTCCTGCAACAGCTTAAGCAATGCATGCATAACACATTGGATTGGTGGTGATCCGTCAATAACACCAGAGCTACAAATTAGCAACATATCATTCCACCGACTTAATATCGCACAGTATCCCTCTATCAGCCCATACATGTTGAAGAGGAAACAATCTACTTTTGACAGACAATAAGTGAAAAGCACATAAGATCCGTGTGAAAGTCTTGACTGAACCTCGTCTATATAGAAAATGAAGGAAACTAAGAACAGACAGCTAATCCCAGACATAAAGTATTAAAGGACATAGATAAGAAACCACAGAAGCAAAAGAAAGCTTCTAAGCAACCGATATGAGCTGTATCAAGCATTTGCACATCTGTTTTTCAGTTTGAAGAAGAAAAAGATTGCCATATGGCAGTGTTGACAGAATACGGTTATTAGTGAGCACAAAAACTACTATTAAAATGCATGTTTAAATGAAGACTGAAATTCATAACGAGAAACTTTGCTCAATTTCTGCAAATGGCTGTTGTACCAAATGATGCCAAATTGAACATACCAGGAAGAAACCAAACACTTGCTTCTACAGCTGGTAAATATCTGCTGCTCTGAAGTTGAAGAAGAGAAAATATTTATCAATGGAATGCAAGGGAAGGGTAAATCGCCATTGGAATGCAGAACTCTTCGTTACGCTTTTCGTCTGTAATAATGGTTCGAATAACAGAGTTCTTTCGGTAGAGTTTTTTGTTAGAGAGGAAAAGTGCTCACGAGGCCATTTAACTTTTTGCGCTAACGAAGGGAATTCAGTAATAATGGAGATCTGCCCTAACAAAAAGGCCATGGCACAAAAAATAGATACATCCAATAGGTGATAACCGGGGAAATGAAGATAGGGGTGGCATTAGAGAAAAAAGAAAACAAACAACCAGCTATAATCCTTTTCCCAATCCCGGTCCTTCTAATAATGACATTGTGTTCCTGTCCAATCTCCAAATCTAGCAAGGGTTCGGGTAAAAGTTTTGAAGCTCTATAGACATAAAGTTGAGACAAATGCAATGCTATGAGTTACAAACAATTCGAGTATGAGATGTCATTACTATTTACTTAAAAAAAAACTAATGAATAAGTCGCTCATCGTTATGTTATAGTAACCCTAATCACCTCCGACTTCACTTTCAGCTTAAAACTTTCGGAAATTGGAAGTCATCTAATTATTTTTACGGACGAGGACTTCACACGTCACCACCCAAAATCATTAGTTCAAAATTCAAATGTACAATTTGAAACGCTATAAATGCTGTTACGTCATACTATACGCGTCATGTACGAGTACTTCGTGTATATCCATGTATAATACGCGTATAATACGAGATATCAACATATAGCGTTTCCAATTATTTCGCACATTTGAGCTACACCGTGAATCGGTATTGGCGTAATGGACGCTATTTAAGGTACCCTTTTTTTTTTGCAAATTCTCAAATAGAATTATCCACACTATTTAAAAAACAACCCTAATTCCTAATTAGAATAAACGAGTCGTTGAAAATTTCCAAATTCTCAATTAGCGTAAATAACGGTAATTGTTCCTACACGCTAAAGAAACCTTTACGCGAATAACGATTCACGGTGTACGGTATGATCCAAATATCCAAATTTATTAGAAGTTCGATGGTTGGCCCAGAGGGGTTCAGCTCGGGCAACCTAAACATTTTCAAAGCCCGCCTAGCCAAAAATTTCCAATCAGTAAAGCATAGGACACCTTATCCTGTAAATTTTTCCTTCCTCCATTCTTCTGCCCAGCAGCTTGGCAGCCATGGACGCGCTCGCTCTGTCACCCGCTGCCTGCATTTGCCCGTCTTCAGTAAAGGACAGGTTTGACTCTTTTCATGCAATTCCATCTGCTGTAATTGCCTCCCTTCTCTCGGGTTTTTCTAGGGTTTTGAATGCAATGGCATAGATAGCTGACGTGCGTCTCATTGCTACCATTTCTGCAGTTGCACATTCCTACGCCTCTCTGCTCTCCGCTTGCCATCTAATTACTTTTCTTCTCTAGGTTTTTCTGCGGGTTTTGAATGCAACGTATCAGGACGCTGACACGTGTCTCATGACCACTGTTTTTGCAGTCTCGGGTCCTTACGCCCCTCTGCTCTCCGCCTGCCAGCTGTCCGTCTTCCGGGAGGTCGTACAGGCGGGGCAGCCCTCCAGGTGACATGTAAGGAATCAAGGATTGGAAAAGCTCCCATAACCATCCCTGCAGGTGTCTCGATCAAATTGGAGGGACAGAGTTTGCTGGTGAAGGGACCACTGGGACAACTCAGTCGAGAATATCCGCCAGAGGTGGTCCTTTCAGAGGACCAGGGACAGATTCGTGTCGCACGTGCGGATGACACCAGGCGAGCAAGGGAAATGCACGGATTATTCAGGTTAGAAGGAAGCTATGGCTGGAAAGTGTGTTTTTTTTAGGAGAAAGAGTCTCTGTTTGGACCTGTCTATCTGGGCAGGGAATGCAGATAGGAACCAGTGAACTTCTTTGCACATCTCTTCTCTTTTTCATTCTTTTTTTTTCTTTTCCTTTTTCTCTTTTTCCCAACCTGTTCGTTCCTTGTCTATCCATTCTTTGCTGTTCTCTTGTGTTGTAGTTTCTGGACGCAAGTGTCTGAGAAGTGTATTTCTTCTCTCTATTATCTCTCTGGTGCACCGCCAATTGCTGTTGGAGTTAGTGAATTATTAGGGTGGAAACTCTATTAGAATTGACTACATTAAATTATGTTTTGTAACGTCGCTCATTATTGGCCACCTAACTAAAAATGATACTAACTTTAATTTATGATTTTTAGTCAAACTGAGACCCACTCGAATTAGAGTGATTAAATCTATTAGCGATGGACATTGTAGTTTTTCCGCAGCAGTTTCTGAAAAATGTACGGTAATGCGGGGTTTTTTGCAGGAGTTTGACTTCCAATATGGTGGTGGGAGTAAGTACGGGTTTTGAGAAAAAAATGCAGCTGATTGGTGTAGGATATCGTGCGGCTCTAGACAATGATACTTTGGTTCTCAATTTAGGGTTCTTTAATCCTGTGAGAATGCCTATTCCAGAGGGCCTCAAGGTGAAGGTAGAGGACACCACCAAAGTGACAGTGTCAGGATATGACAAAGTGGCAGTTGGTGACTTTTCTGCAAATATAAGGAGTTGGAGAAAGCCAGAGCCATATAAAGGAAAGGGTATTAGGTATGATGGAGAGGTTGTACGTCGGAAGGAGGGAAAAGTGGGAAAGAAGAAGTAGGTTTTTACTGCAGGTTTTTATTTTTTCTTTGTATGTTTATTGGATATCAACGTTTTTTTATTGCTGTGCAAGCATTGTTCTTGCCAGTAGAATGGAGATGTTGTTATCGCCATTTATATGCTACTGGAAGTGAGAATTGAAACACCATTCGTCCTTTTGAGTTGGACAATAGGCAAAATACATGCTTTTAACTACTAGCTGAAATTCCTGTAGAAACAGAACATGATTAGCAAGTTATTTTCAGGTGTACGGCCTTTCACAGGCACGATAATCCTTAGATTGAGATTAATTCACAATATGGCTGGTTGTCAAGTGAAAGGCATGGGTAAAGCATCCCAACATGAAGATGATCTCGTGATTACTTACTCGTCATCTCCTTTCAGAGCTTGCCGGTTGAAATATGACAGAGCTGAGTTTCTCATTCTATCTTCCAGTCATGGTTCTGTTTCTGGTAATTTACAATTTGCTGGATGAGTTTAGTTGTGTATAGTTTTTTTTTGTTGTTGCCGTTGCTGTCCTACATGGCCGGGATCCGGTTTCGTTTAGTGTTTAGTTCAAATGTGTGAAACTGATTGAAATTCCGTATGTCACATCTCGGTGGTACAAGTTTTTAATCTAAGCCTATAGTACGTTTTCACCACATACAGCGTTGCCAAGTGTGTTCGCACACTTCACAGATGGTTTAGTTGTGCTTCTGTGGTTGTTTGGCATTTGTTCATCATGTAAAAAATGCTTATTTAGCCAATTTGTCTAGGAAGTATTTAAGCTACAAATCTTCTTTTCTCTCCTACGGTTCCCGGTTTTGGAGCTTGTCGACGGGCTACAACTTTTATTACCACTTTTCATTTCTCCTACCTGATCGACCAACATCGTCCGGTTCAGGCTTAGCCTCATTCATTCCACTTTTACTCGATTCTCTCACTTGCTCATCTGACCATGTCCTCCATTTTGATACCAAGTTGCCCCATAGGGTAGAGGTTATTTGATGTAGGACACTGTTCACTATATATGACAACAACATATGACTGGTGCTTTTAAGATAGCGGTGTTACTGTGTTCCTCGGGGCGTTTCACACATGCATTTTTCTGGCCGATTGACATCGTTTTGCTCGATGGTGTTCGTCGTATTTTTGGTGACATAGTTTTGGCAAACCTTCCCACGGTAAGAGCTGTTGGTGACATGTTGGAGTTGACGAGTGTGACGTTATTATGAAGATAGAGCATGATTATGCACATTGAGCTGTTATGAATGGCTGTATTCCGACGGTAGTTAAGATGTTAGATTGTTTAGGAGTTGCTTAGGATGAGTTCCTACATACTTGTGGTCAACATTTTTTCAAGTAAGACGACCCTTTGGGAGGCCACTCACTTCTGTCTTTACTCCGTCTTATCATCAGCGTATATTTATGGCTCTCCCATTTCTGTGCTTACTTCTTTGTATCATCAGCGTTTATCTGTGGCATTACAATATTGCAAGCTACTATCTTTCCTTCGATCTGCTATTCTTTTGATGGTTGCCGGCGCGTTTTGGAATCCCTCGGTTCTGCTTCGTCGAAACTTCGGGGATTATAAGGGATTGCTTTTAGAAGTTCTTTGAGTTGTGGTTAAATAGTTTCTGTTTTGCGTACCACATTTCATGTTTGTTCATATGCTTGTTGTTCCTTCCAATGTTTTTTGTTGGCTTGCTCTTGTTTTAGTGGTTTTCCTGTTAGTTTCTTTCACTGTGTTTTTCCTATAGTTTACTTCCTATCCATGTCCGATTGTTCATTGTCGTTTTTGCCTTTTGTTTTCTGCTCCCATATACTTGTATGTTTTACCATAATGTTTTCCTAAGAAAATCGTACAATTCATTATCGCTGTGTGTTCATAACAAAAACCATAAAATAGTGTTAAAAACAACTATTAAAATGAGTTCACTTAAACCCGCTGCATCTCCCTACACTAAAAATTAATAATACATATTAGAATTTTGCATCAACACTAATAATGGTGGGCAGTGTAGCTAGAAATATCAGCTTTATTGAAACCTTGCGATGAAGGAAATGCCAAAACCGAACAGAAATGACACCATGGAAAAGCTGCTTGTAAGAGCCCAAACTTCAATTAAGGGACAACCTGTCAGATTTTAACAACTAGACCCTGTACCGTTATTAGTGCCAAATGTCTTTTTTGTCTTTTTCACCATTTAAAATAACGTTTCCTATGCACACTTGTCTGATTTGAGACTGCCATTCGAAAGGTAAGAGCCTTACCTTTCTTATCGGAACCGTTAAAAACTTTAAAAAAAAAAGGCAAGTAGTGAGGATTTTCAATTTTGTTTAGACTTTTCCATTGTTTTGCTTCCGTGTACTCAGGTGGTTCACCATCTCACGGTTTCCTTATCATCTTTGTCATGGAGGGAATGAAAGGCGATTTCAAAGATAAAAAAACAAAAAAGAATAATTTGAACAGAAAACGACGAACGAAATGGAACAAGATTAGAGATGTGTTCAAAAACATTCTCTTCCTTAAAGATACGATGAAAAACATTTGAGCTTTTGTATCTGAATTCTCAACATAATGGCATATCTAATCTACTCTACAACGTCATCTCACATGTAAAAAGAAACCAAGTCAAAAGTCAACCCTATCAATAACATTTTGTGACTTTCCGTAACTATTTCCAAGAGCGAATAAGGTGTACATTAAAACTTACAAGAAAAAGGTAAAAGAAAAACATAAAACATGCAATATTACACAAACTTCTCTCTGCTTAATACATGCTTAAAACATGCTTAATACATGTAAAACATGTGACATACCATATGCGGCATTTGGTAATACCATAACCTCTCCTTATCCTCACCACGAATACCGAGGTCCCCAAGTCCCATTGGTCCATATTTGACCGGGAGGGAGGAGGACTCCACTGACCCACTGACAGCTCGCCGGCGCCTCTGGATGTCGTCGCAAAAACTCCTCCGGAAACTGTCCTCGAGCGTTGATTTCAGCAAACTGAGGAGCTTCGGAAAATTTCAACCAACAATCTCCTTTAGTGTGGTGGTGGGCGTCAGCCTCAAAACATTCCTCGACGTCGCAGTAGACCCAAACGTTACACGGTAAACTAGCAAAAGGACCTCCCACATGTGGACCCGGTACATGGTCCCTGCGAAAAATTAATATAGACAATCAAAATTAAGTGTTCATTCGTTTGAAGTATTCATCAAAATTTAGTATTCATTCGTTTTAAGGATTCACTCAACGATTACGGATTCGTGGAAAGGTTGAACATTCATTTCAGAAACTACAACGTGTATTATCCTTACTACCGATTCCATTGGTCTTATCCCTCCCTCCCCTCCCTCCTTCCTCCCTCCTCCCTCCCCCTCCTCCCCCTCCCTCCCTCCCCTCCCTCCCTCATCCCTCCCCCCCCTCCCTGCATCCTCGCTGCTCCAGCCTCCTCCCTCCTTTTTCCATCCCTCCACACGCCAATCCGTCACCGCAGCGCCATACTCAGCCGTACCAAGCCAGATCTGGCCCGCTGCTGCCTCCCTGCCAACAAAAAAACGACACCTGGCATGTCAGATTCTGCCGTGCATCGAAACAAAATCTGCCGTCCATCTGTTAAAATCGGATCTGTCATCTGTCAGATTCTCAAAACGAAATCTGGAGTACACCTGTCAAGATGTGTCAGATCTGGCCCGCTGCTACTGACACACTGCCAACAGATACGGGACACCTGCTTTGTTCAGATTCTGACGTGCAGCAGAACAAGATCAGTAGTCTACCTGTCGAGGTCACACCTGTCAACTAGCAAACTCTGAAAACGAAATCTGTCAACTACCTGCCGAATTCTCAGAACGAAATCTGCCCTCCATCTGTCATCTGCCACAGCAAAATCTGCCGTCTGCCAAACTCCGGAAGCAACACCTGTCAAACTTTCAAGGTGACACGTTCAAGTGACATCTGTCAGGCTTCCAAAATCGCATCTGACATCTGGCGATCTTTGAAAACGACATCCATCATCTACCTGTCAACCTCACCTCTTAAAAGATGAGTCTATAAAACTTACAAGATGATCGTCAGACTCTCAAGATAACAACTCTCAAGACATGTCAAAAGTCTCAAGATGTCACCTCCCAAACTTAAGATGACACTTTCAAGATGACACTTGCAAAACTCGAAACCGAAATCACTTCAAGACATCTGTTCGAAGAGTTAAATTGACACTTTCAAAATGACAAACTCCAAACTCTCAAGAAGACCTCTATCAAACTCTCTAAACAAAATCTGTCCAACACTAAATTGACATCTCGCAAAGATGACACTCTCCAACCTCTCAAAACAGAGTCTTGTAAAACTCTCAAGATGACACTTTTCAAACTCAGGATGACATTTTTAAAATAACACCTTTCAAACACTTAAGATGATAACTCTCAAGACGGCACCTCTCAAAATGTCACGTTGGCATCTCTCAAATTCTCAAGAAATCTCAAGATGACGCCTACCAAATTGCTAAGATGAAAATCTGTCACACTTTTCCAGATGACATTTGTAAAACTCGGAGCAACTAAACTATAAAAAACAAAACACATTATGACGCATTTTTGCGGACTTATTATCACTGTCCATTTTTGATTTTAACATCCATATACAAAAAAGTCAGTAGAAAAGAGTCTGAGCCATTGAGTCAGAATTAGTTAGGCTTAGGCTTGCCAGAGTCCACACTATTTCATGTGTAACAACAGTTGAAAGAAATAAGCGCATGTGAATATTTCATGTGTAACAAACGTTGAAAGGGAATAAATACATGACCACCCATCGCCGATGAAACACATCAGAATTGTTCTAAAGTAATCCTATGTGCTTATCAAGACTTTATCCACATTATTTCATATGTCACAACTTTACATATTCATTCACACTGCATTTCCTTTCTACCTCTTTGCATCAGAAAGACCACCTCTTTCTCCACACCTCTCTCTCCCCCACCCTCTCCTCCTCCCTCCCCCTCCCTTGTCTCTAAACGCCAGCTTTCCATATGACAAACTTAGGTTTTCTGTCAAAACATTCCTCTAAATCAACAGTGGTCTAAAAACCCTTCAGTACACTCTAACGAGGTTGCATTGCCAAATTTCAAACAAAAGAAATGGTTTAAGGGGATAGAGGGGAATCATAAGTTTGATAATAAGGATAGAGTGTGGCAGGTTCAAAATTTCAAAATAACAAACCATATTTTTACACCCAAATGACACAAAAATGGGGACTTCAAGAACCTACTTATGTTGTCATTACAACACAATGTTGACGTTTCACGAACTCTAGAGATTTTTCTATTTTCTCTACCGTGAAAATCCACCTAAATTCACAAACTAGACAAGGAAGTATGAGATGACATAACACAAGTCTCTAAATTTAACTCATGCCTTCAAACCGAGCCGTGAAGTTAAAGGAGGATAAAACAGGAGGAGCTATTTTTAAATAGATTGTTGAAAAAACATAACAATTGTCCATGTAACAATTGTTAAATGAAATGTCACCACTTCTCCACCAATCCTCGGTTTAAGGACCTTCAAAAAAGTACAGTGACAAGTACGTCCCATTAACACAACTTGGCTAAGAATGGAAAGGACGGAGGTTTACTGGAATGCATCCTAACACCAGTTATACATGCTTAAAAAAGCTTAGGCAAAAAGCCCAACATTTTTTTCTCCCTCTCCCTCTCCCTCTCCCTCTCCCTCTCCCATGTTTTTCCGGTTGATTAAATACAGATGTGGTCTTTGTTTCCTGTTATCGGTACAGAGACTTTTTCACAGTCTTCTTTTCTGTCACTGTCCTCCAAGGGACTTGCAGTACCCTATTCCAATCAACATGTCATTTTTCTTAAGAATTCAATCAAATGTCATTCAGTTTTTCTCCATTTTGATTCAAACATGTAGCAAGGTCACTCTCAGTATTTCACTCCTCACTTAAATGAAAAATATCCCTGGTTTTCTTTAATCGAGCTGTAGTTATTTTTTAGGTTGAATGACAACCACCATTGCCTTGTACTCAATTTGTGCTCAACCTAATGGGACAATGATAAATGCTCTTATTCATCCATCTAAAACTTCCTTTACCCGTTGTATTTCTAATTCTGGCTAAGAAAAAGTGGCGAATCACATCCAGCGATATCCTTTTACCACAATCAAATCAATAACCTCAACAAAATAATAATCTTAGGTTCACCTGCCCATTCCTCTCATTCTTACTTTCCTTCTCATACCAAACAGAACCCTTCCCTGTAAAGTTGTCTCACCTCAGGATGGAGTTTTCTCCAAGCTTTGGCAGTGGGCGACTCCTCCAGACATTTAGGGTCCACGTGGGCATATCCATCCACAGCCGGTGATCCGCAGACACGTGGCAATGGCTCCACTTTCTCTACTGCCACACTGTCGGCTTCATATTTATGACTCCCCTTCTCTCCTTCCACTGTCTCCTCCTCCTCGGGCTCTTCTCCCGCCAGAATTCCATGTCTTATGAGGAATGTATCTCCATTTTCTTTTTTTTCCCGCAAGTGCGTACGTCCTTTTGCGATGATTTGCGGGGGAGGAAGCTGGACGCCGTGGATGCTCTCGTAGGCTGAGTAGAGCATCCCGACGGCCATCCCTACGAGGAGGCCATAGGCCACCAGGCTTCTCTGAGACACCATGGGCCGAGCGAGATGGAGGACGAGAGAGACAGACAAAATATGACGCGAAAAACATTCGCCGCTTTGGTTTCTTGTTTTTTGGTTAACAAGTGCGGCAAGTTCCTCTCTCTGCCCCTCCTCCCCTCCCCCCCCCCCCTCTCTCTTTCTCTCTCTCTCTATCCCCTTTCCCAGCTATGTCGGCGGGCGATCAAAAGGTGCTCAGCTATGGCGATGTGGTGTTGAGGGCCTCGGATGTGGCACTGCTGGAGGGCCCTTATTGGCTGAACGACGCTATCGTGGCATTCTATATGGATTTCCTCACACGTGAGAGAGAAGAGGAGGGAAAGGGAGAGATCCTGTTGGTAGGACCTGCTGTGACTTTCTGGATTAGACACTGTTGTGGGAGAAGAGAGGATTTGGAGCCTACCATGGCTGCCCTACACTTGCAATATCAGAAGGTGAGGCTTTCCCTCTAACTACGGGTCAAAACCTTGTGGAATGAGGGTTTCTTAAGGGATTTACTTAAGGTTTTTTGAGAGACTATGGTTGGATCAGAAAGCTTCAGAAG
Organism: Zygnema cylindricum; assembly: GCA_037447655.1. Taxonomy (NCBI): domain Eukaryota; kingdom Viridiplantae; phylum Streptophyta; class Zygnematophyceae; order Zygnematales; family Zygnemataceae; genus Zygnema; species Zygnema cylindricum. Next base: position 107,424 of record JBBHKE010001545.1, read on the forward strand.
TCTGTATGGTGGCACTTTCAAACTGATGTCAAATATTGTTTTTTCCAACAGTTTTTCAAGGCTTGTAGCATTTGGTTTTGGAGAAATTCTTCTTGTTAATTTGAGAACTTGCGGATGAAGACAAATTGTGGTGATTTTCAGTATGTCTTTCTAATGTTATTTCTCATTCGGTGGCTTCAAGACAGGCCAAATTATTTGTAGAGATCTGCTGAGATTCATGCATTGTTCAGCAAAAAAATGTTGTTTACAGAAATCTTGAGTGTTTATAAACTTTTTCACAAGGTTGTGAGGCTATTTGTAATTTTATAGCAATGTTTAGGTACCGTTTTTGACTGAAATGCCAGAAGTAATCGGCAGCAAGTTAGATTATCAGTTAAGCTCCTAGTGCTGTTGATTTAGTGGTTTTAAGTTTTAGGTGAATTGTATTTAATCAAGATTATATTTGCAATGAAATTTGGACAAAAGCAACAGAGGACCCTTCTTTATCTTGTTGTTGTATGTAGCAATCTGTGCGATGTTGTGTGATGCTGACAGTCTACCAAGATTATTATCGATGTCGTTTATGCCAATATAACTTTCTTAGGCTGATGTAATTAATTATACATGAATTCAGTTTTATAAATTTCAGTTCCTTGTTCTACATAGCTGAAGAAGATGGTGTTTTCACTTATCTGTCTTTGACATAAAAGAGGTGACTTTAAATTCAGTCCATGCATCAAGAACTTTCGAGAACGTATTTCTGCTGTTATAAACACTTTTACATAAATTTTCAGCCTGAAAAAACACTCAGGAGCTATCCATGTATGGTTACAGTCGACTATCGACCTTCCGACACGTAATTTAGTGTGGATCCCACTCGAGAACTAGTTGGTCTATAGTGGATTCTGAAGTCTTGACCTAATTTTGCAGATAATCGCATTTGCTGTTAATGACAACGAGGCAGTGAGCACACCCGAGGGAGGCTCACATTGGAGTCTTCTTCTATACAGCAGGTGATTTTCAAAAAGAAGAGAGAGAATCGGGAGATACACCGTGGATCGCTATTGGAGAAAATAAATTTATTAACGTGGGGTGAATATTATTTTTATTCATTCTAATTCAGTTTCAAATGACATGATTGATTTTTTAATCGTTTGAAGAATTAGCGTTAAGAAATAAACGGTTAAATATAGCCTCCCCGTAGTATGGCTTCCCTGGTTGTGGCAGCCATGGAGAGGATGATTCTTCCCTCCACCCAAAGGACAGAAGGGAGGGGGAGGGGGAGGGGGAGGAGAAAGGGAGAGGGAGAGGGAGAGGGGGAGAGGGAGAGGGAGAGGGGGAGAGGGAGAGGGAGAGAGGGAGAGAGGGAGAGAGGGAGAGGAGAGAGGGAGAGAGGGAGAGGGGGAGAGAGAGGGAGAGAGGGAGAGGGGGAGAGAGGGAGAGCGAGGGAGAGGGAGGGAGAGAGAGGGGAGAAGAAGAGAGGGACAGAGGGAGAGTGGGAGAGTGGGAGGGTGGGAGAGAGGGGGAGAGGGAGAGAGGGACAGTGGGCGAGAGGGAGAGAGGGAGAGAGAGGGAGAGTAAGGGAGATAGGGGGGAGAAGAGAGGGACAGAGGGCGAGAGGGAGAGTGGGAGAGTGGGAGAGTGGGAGGGTGGGAGAGAGGGAGAGAGGGATGCAGCTGAGCACTGGCTCAATGGGAAGGGCATCAGGGATGCCAAGAAGTTCATGCATTTTGACAGTGGAGGCGGTCATAATTTTTCGACTGCCATGGAGTTAGTCGAGGCTGTTCGGCCTTTTCTTGGTAGGTTTTCTGTCTTTTGGACAGTCAAATCTGTGGTTATGGTCACACCCTTTGAAGTATGATTGTTTGCATTATTGTTTCTTTTTTAATAATACCTTGTCTCATGTTTTTCCGAATGATTTTTTGGCATTAATATATTTTCTTAACAATGTAAGAATTTATTTTTCGACGTGGTTTCCACGGCGTTAAAGCTAGTTTTGGAAACCAATTATGTAAACAGACACATTTAGGCATTGTCTTCACGGAAAAGCTTTCAACTGTGGCTTAAAGTTGTCTATAAATGCTCTAAATTTGGATGTTAAACTTTAGTTTGACTTCACTATGGTTTAGACGTTATGATGTAATGGATTTCAGAACAAATATTATCAACATATTTGTAAGATGTCGGTTTTAACCATTTTTGAGTGATAAAAAGTGCACACCAATCATTTTGGGGAATCATGGATCTATTGTATGTGGTTTTGGACGGTTTACAATACATCCTAGTATTGGCGTGACACTATAGGGAGCCAATGGCATTTGTTTGGAATCCGTGAAATATAATGATGCCTAAACTGATTGAGGAAGTTAGTTCGTGACCTGTTTACGCGTCATCACATCAGTTTAAAGTTCAACTTACAACATTCAAAGCTATTAGAGACTATTCCAACCCTACCACGACTTGTGTGGAATTTGTGTTAAACACACTCTCACCTATGTTGATACCAAATTGATGGTTGCTAAATAGTTTGGAGAATATAGTGGTGCGCAGGTAGTATCTATGGTTTCATCGATATGTTTAACTGTGAAAAATGAAGGCAGTTAACTAAGGAGTTTGGTATTATAGAGCTTAATTGAAAAAAAAAAATTGCAGTGAATTCGTATGTCCCTCTCTTTTGCACTAGCGATAACTATGCTAATCCTTGTAGCAAATGAAATTGAAACTGTTTTATTCACTTTCAAAATGTTAATGGTGGTGTAGGATCCGAGGCCGTGAATTCTCGTTTGTTTTCAGGAGATTCGCCACAACAAGAAAATGGTTACGACTGCGGTATGTATGTATTGGCCATTTGTAGAACTCTAGTGGATGCCTTTAGAGAGAAAAATACAATTTCATTACTCGATCTTGAGGAGATACTAAAAGCTCGAGTGACTGGCAAATACGTGAGAATGTTGCGTAAGGAACTTCTCGCATTGATTGTATCACTCGCAAAGGGATGTTATAAATAGCGCGAATTTGTTCCAAGATTTTTGAGATTGTTCGACGTTTGTTGAGAAGTTTTCAACGTTTGTAGAGAATTTGGTCAAAGTTTTGTTGAGACATTGTTCAAAGATTGTTGATGAGTTGTTTGAAGTTTGCTCATTTAAAGCTTTTTACTTCGATGCCATGGATTTGAAACTATATTCTTCATGCCTGCCAAGGTGAACTGTGGACATTCCGTTTATTGATTGATAACATTGTCTTTTTATTCGATCCTCGAACAATGCATCAACCATCGATCAAAAATAGTATTGTACTTATTGTCCTGGTTTTCTTGTCGTGGACTGTCTTTCAGTAATCAATTATCAGTAACCGGTAATCAATTATCAGACCGGCAAAACTAATCTATCAACTAAAAACGTCCAATGAGAACAGCAAAAAAAACCTAAATAAAAACGGTAGACGGCAAAATTAGTGGTTAAATGTACACATTGCTGGTACTTGATACAAAAAAATTTCACAGCTATGGGCAAAAAAGACAAGTAGTGAGGCATATTGGGGCCCACTACACTATTTGATATGGGGAGGCAGGACCTTACAAGTTTGTGACATGTAATACTTTTTAGGGTTCAGAAAAAACTAACTAAAAAATTTGCAAGGCATCCAAACACTACCTTTATGCTCCTCCTCAACTGAGAGGCGACACTTCCCTCTTCTCCCATCTTCCTTCCTTTTTCCTTCTTCTTCCTTCTTTCTCCTTCTACTTCTCCTTCTCCCTCTCCTTCTCCTTCTTGTTCTCTTTCTCTTTCTCCTTCTCTTTCTCCTTCTCCTTCTCCCTCTCCCTCTTCTCCCTCTCCCTCTCCCTCCCCCTCCCTCTCCCTCTCCCTCTCCCTCTCCCTCTCCCTCTCCCTCTCCCTCTCCCTCTCCCTCTCCCCCTCCCCCTCCCTTTCCCTCTCCCTCTCATTTTCCTTCTTTTCGTGTACATGTTTTTACTTTCGGATCTGGGGTTTCCTATCTCCACAGTGGCGAATCGACAAGACCCACCGTCCCCCCTCCCACAAGTACTTTGCAGAGAACCACCCACCTCCCTCTCCCCCTTCCCCTAAGCACCGGTATCGACAGAACACACCCTCTCCCTCCCCCTTGTGCGCGCGGCAATGTAGAAAGAAAGAGAGAGAACGAGACAGATATAGAGAGAAAAAATATAGAACAAGAGAGAAAGACAAAACAAGAGCGGGCATACCACCATTGTATAACGAAAAACAATGCAAAGTGAGTTGTTTTTATTGTAATTAATTTTTACTTACACAAAAAGATGAAACGACAAAGAGAGAAAGAGAGAGAGGCGCGCGGCAACATCTAGACAAGACACCTAGCGCCATCCCATTGGCCGTACTTCCCTCGCCCCCTCCGATGGTATACCGTGTCTCGCTATTAGAGTTAATGATTTCTTCGCCACTTAAAACATCTTTTCTTTGTGCAAACGTGCCCGGTTTTTTATCGAAGACCGCCGATGGGGAGATGAGAATCTTACCTTTGAATCGCAACCGTCGGATTAACAATTTGACGAGCGTGATCAAAGAAAAGATGTTCAGATGTTTCTTAAGTGGCGGAAATAACATTAACACTGATGGCGATATAAAGTACACTCCCTTGGGACCGACCACTCCCACCACCGACATTTCTCTCCTCCACCCCCCCGACAACCAAAGTTTCTTCCTATGGCAATTTCACCCCCCCTCCTCCCCCCTGCACCCCCCCTCCTTTTCTTCCCCTTCCCCTCTATCAAACCACCCCAAACGGCTCTCTTGGGTAGTTGAATCTCTTTTCACCCGCCTCAAATTTCATACACCCACAAACTGGGCTCGGGAAAGGAGAAAGAAAGAGGGCAAAACAAAAATGGGTTAGCTATCTAGCTTCCCTTAAAAGGTTGGACAATAATAAGGGCGCAAAAATAAGAACACATAGTAGCATGCCATTGGTTGTTTTTTCCCACGTCTCTCGCTCCTCTCACCCTTGTTCTTTTTCACCTTCCATTTCTCATGTTTTCCTTCTTTTCATATGTTTCCCTTGAAACATATGTCATATCTTTTTTAACTAATCGAACACATCAAGCAAAACCTCTATGCTTTCTCCCTCTCTTATCTCATCCACCCAATTGCCGCAAACACAGTCTACACATTTATAATATCATAGGTGTCAAAGTTATTTTGAGGTCGAGGTTGGCTACTCCCGCCATTAAAATAGTTATCATTCTTTCTTTTTGCCCTTAGGACTCCTTTGAGTACCTTTCCTTAACTATCTCAACTACGTTTTCCTCCAGCCGCGTGGACAAATATTGGGATTTTGTTGGTGAACTTGTTATCTTACGGACTCATGAATTAACACTCTTGCACCTTATGTTGTACATTTGCATTCATTGTAGGTGTGAGACTTTGGTACAAGTTGTCATACCTTTGTCATCTTCAACCTCATCTTATTTCCGCATCTCATACAACCAAGTTTTCATCCGATTTTTTTGAGGAAACCTTGTTCGATTTAAATTTGAAACGGGCTCCAAAACCAATTTGAGAACAATAACATAGTTGTAACATCAAAGTACACAAAACCATTAAAGCTTCACGCTTACTTCTTATAACTTCGCAAATGAGAGTAGCTTTATGCCGAACTGTTATGAACCTAATTGATAATTGGAGGTGATTATCACATAGTTATGGGCAAGATGGTATGTGTGAGCACTGCTATCCAATCATGAGTGTGCACTCGTGTAGTACAATAGCTACACGCCAAAATATACAATGCCAGCCGTCGCGGGCGGCGTCCCAAAATGCGTCAGTGTTTCGCTGCGAAATGAATGTCATAGAATCGTTGAAAGATTCAATACGATTCGATCCGTCCGTCGGTACGATATAGGCGCTCCAATATCCGTACATAATATCGGCCGAGATCGTCCAAAATCAACACTCCCGCTCGAGCTCGTGTTGATATTTGCCGCGCTCCTTGATTTCGTCGAATCCGTAATTGGTTGGCGCTTCGATGGTACTGTAACTGCGTAATATTTCCCGTGGTTTCTGTACCCTGCTAGATCAAGAAAACCTGCAATTTCATTACTACGCAACAGATTTTGTTTCACGTAATACTTTGTCAGTTGGGACCACGTATGGTTCTTAGTAGTGTTGTGTATCGGTAAAAAACTTATCGCGATAACACCGATACCAATAGTTATCGGTTATCGAACGGTCAGAGGTCTCAATATATCGGCCCGAGACCAACAAATTCCATATCGGCGATAACTTTATAAATATATAGTACGCATTCTACAGTACCATATTAAATAAAGTATTATACTTTTTACATTATATAGCGTGGAATGCCACGTATACGAATCTGTTCCGTAACTATTTAACTGAATAAAAATTCGGGGAACGCAACGCGTTAACGTTGGCCGGTTAACTGAACAGTAAATTTACGGTGACTTACGGAATTGAACTGCCAAACTGATGAACATGGAACGGGAAAGGGACGGCGGACACAAAGTACAACGGACGCAAAATATCATTTTGCGCGCCACCGGAATCGAACGGACGACTTGGATACGAGCGGACGGTCAGCGTGAGCGCGGACATCCCGGAATGGCTGTTTTGGCGGCTTACGCCAAAATAGCCGACAAATTGACACGTGGCAGGTCTTCAGTGCATCCCAAGGAAGAAAGGGACAAAGCCATGGCGTCGGATGTGAAAGGTACATCGTTTTTCTAATCCGTACCAAATCCGTACAGTTGAGCAAATAATGTATGGATCTTAACAAACGGTCAAGATGTTGCCGTCAGATTAGAATGGACGTCAAAAAACTATGTCAAAAAATTTCAAGATTTTCCAAATCAGAATTGATTGTGAAGTTGAGGAAAAATGTTCTCGCTCCACGTGTCGGGCACACATATGTCACATGAACGGAAATCGGACGGACCTGCTAATTTCTAGCGTGTTTTTTGCAGGAAGATAAAAAAAAACAGGAGATACCGAAGCTGCCCGGTAATCATTTGAAAAAACTCATTGGCGGTCGATACAGTACCGTAGAGGAGCCTGACCGTATATTTATATGTACGGTCCGTAAATATCTCGCCGATAGTTATCGATATCGGTGATATCGCCGATAAATACCGATAAATATCGGTTATTTATCGGCGATAATGCCGATAACGATATATCGTACCAATATATCGATTATCGGGTACCCAAAAAAATGTCCATATCGGTTATCGGCAAATCCTTACCGATACACAACACTACACCGTCGATCGTATTTAGCGTGTATAAATTATTAGAGTAAAGAAAAAATTAGCGTCATTAATTCTAATTTAGTGCCAGGAGACGTGGCAAATTATGGTCCACGTCCTTAAATAGCGTCATTTATTATATTTAAGGTTCAAGGGTCAAAATTTAGGGGCGCCGAATTAGTGTTCAACACGCTAAATACCATCGACGGTGTAGTTCTTAGAATCCTATCCAGTCATACGTGGACCGAAATGAGTTGTGTGGCGTATAAAGGAATTGCGCCGCTGGCGACCTCGTCTTATATTACTTACTCCTCAATCGGATTACTTTGACGTGTAATCCTCTTCGTTCGTGGGATCCTCAAAATTCAAGGTACGTCTGATCCTCGGTGGATTTCGGCCGTCATTTTTGCTATAGCGAAGTGAGTCTATTTCGACGTCGTATTGAGTCGCGAGATTAAATTGTCGTCCCTCGAGCAATTTACATCGTTCGATATTTAAATTTGTGGTCCCGATGACGTCGCTCGAAATTTACAACCGTACTTTTGGATCGCGCCTTCGTCGCTCATTCACAAAGGTACCTGTATCGCCTTTGTCGCATCCATATATTGGGAGGCGCTCTAACAACTTTGTTCTTTTAGGTTTCACCTAAGTTTTCTTAAAACCTTCTCCTGTAATTTCTTCTAAGTCTTTTTCTCTTCTGCCATAGCTTAGGATGTCGTAACTTAGACTCCCTCTACTACTTAGACCGCCATGACTTAGAGTGTCCGTCTGTACATTCTGACTTAGGTTTCTCCTTTCTTCTAAGTTTTCTGTCCCCTCTTCCCCTCTTAATCCTTTATTTATGAATTTGCCAAGGAATTTAGGGTTTTGCAATTCCTTCCCCCTTTCTCCCATCCACGGCTTTTGTTGCGCCTTTTATGTGGAAGCTTTCCTCTGGCGGAGATCTACGCCTTCTATGTGGAGGCTTTCCTCTGTCAAAGATATGAGACTTCTCCCTACTTGTCTCGCGGATTCTTGAGGTAAGAATAACTTTCTGGCATCTTGGTAAGGTTTCAATGTTGAACTTTTGATCTCCATTTCTCCTTTGGTTGTTGCCTTAAATATGACCATGCTTTCCTCTACTGCTCTCTTGAGTTAAGAATAACTTTCTTGCATCTTGGTGAGGTTTCAATATTGAACTTTCGATCTCCATTTCTCTTTTGGCTCTTGCCTGAAATATGACCATGCTATCCCCTGCTGCTGCCGCTCCCGCAATTGGTTGTTTCCCGTAGAGTCCAATCGAAAAATGTGGTGTTATTTTCTCTTTTCGGACTCCTTGTACATTATTTTCTCTTTTCGGACTCCTTGTGACCGATTCACGCCTTCCGCTGTGATATGTCTTTGTAGGTTCTCTTCCATGGGCTTCCTAACCTACTCAACTTTGGTCATTGCCCGAATCCTTGAGGGTGTAGATTTGGCAAGGCTAATCTTCCCTCCAAATTTTGGTAAGTCTCCCATCCCCCTCATTAGAAGCTTTAGGGTTAGGAATGCTTCCTTTTAGGTCTTTGAAGCTCTATTGGCCTGAGTTTCAGACATTTTGTTTTCTTGTACAGATTTGGCCTTGATTTATGATGGATTGGACTCGATCTGGGGGTTTGACTCGATGTGCACTCCCACTATCGCCGGACTCTCGACTCCCTCTTAGTGAGTTATGGTGAAAATGTTTTATATCTGTTGGCATTCCATCTCTGCTTTGATGCGTAAAAGAGTTCTAAGCCTTATTGTCATTATTTGGAGTTTAGTTGAGGTTCCTTTTGCGGAAGTCCCTGTCCTTCAAATGTTTTCTTTCCCATGCGTTGCATGCATACAAGTTTAGCTGTAATACAAACCAAACAATTGTTGAGGATTCATGGAACTAATTAAGCGCATCTTCGAAAGGACTAATGTATGTGCGTGGACGATATTAAACTAAATGCGTCGACGCTAATAGTGCAATAGCTTCATCAACTTTATTGCAATTTTAATTCAAATTTAATCATTATTCACAGCATAGAAAGTGTCCAACTCGTACTAGTTCTACTTGGACTTTGTTTATGAGAGTAAAAAGGAGTATAAAACAGGTATATATGCAAAGGTGAATTGAAATAGTGAATCATATACGCAAGGGAGCCCCACTCAATTACCTTGCTACAAGTCCCCAACCATTTTTATTATGTCACAAAAAAAGTATATTTTGACGAACATCATTAACATGAGTCTATCCGGGTGACCCTCAACGCCAGAGTAACAAGAACATGGAGGTTAAATCCCCCTTTCTTTTTTCTCAACCATGAAATTTAAGACTTGTACGTTTCATTTGTATCTTCTTTTGTTGGTTAAAAGAAGTCCCTCATTTGTCGAATATTTATGTCTATATGGCATAATTCCATAGATCGAATCACCAATTTCATAAAAATGCACTTAAAATGACACTACGATGTTAATTCATCATTGCCAAAACCTCATCACATAAGGGAATTGCGCTGGGCGTAAAAAATGAACTTACTAAATAACATATAAGGGTATGTTTCAACGTACGAAAGTAAAAGGTTTTTTTTGTCGTTTTCCTCTAAGGGCACTTTGCCATGTAACCGAAATTAGTTTTGTACTTTATTGTTTTGCAAATATTCCCCGTAATACTTTCAAAGCATTCCGATGTAGTGCAATTAACTTATTACTTTAAAAAGTGACGAATGTAGACGTGGGTGTAATTTGTGACGATTGTAGACGACTACAAAACTCGCGACAATTGATGACATTTAAAAAATAGCGACGGTTGTAGGCGTCTAGTTACTTGTGACATAGTACATGTTTAGGGTTTGTGACATTTTGACGTCATGCTCAGTTATAACAGCGCCGGCATCACAAATTCTAAAACTTTCCGCTATGGTTTCCCGCTTGTGTTTTTTTGTCCGTTCTCACTCTACTTGCCATCGAAATACGCCCAAAGTTAGTAAAGATAAATCGTTTTTATATATATTTCATTTGAAACCAATATTGACGTTTTTCATTGGAAGAATTGTGAGATAGACTCGATAGTGGGAGAAGGAGAGAGAGAGAGAGGCGCTTTAAGAACTTCGCTTTTGCGAAATGGAGTCTGTTGGCCGAGACCCATCCACGACCCCTTTACAAAAAAAAACACAAAAAAAAGGCACAGCTTGGAAAAAGTCACGCACGGGTTAGAAATGTGCAGTGGGTTTTTTTTTTGGTACTTCGCGCACAAAATTGTCAAAAACCTCTGACGCGTGCGACATCCTCTGCCTATTCGCTCACATCATGGAACTCTATTTAAAATCACCTCGCGAGTTGATTTTATTGGGAGTTTGGATATGAGCTGGAAGGACACGAAAGTGGGTCGAAATGTGTTACACGACAAACTACATCGCGCAAGACGACAAACTGCAGTACATTCAAGGTGACGTAAATTGTACTGTGGTAATTTCTTTTTTTTGTACAGGTGCGGATTTTCTCGTTGAGGGCTAAGTTTTGGAGGAAAATGACAGAAAAAAACTTTCGCTTTATCATATGGGAAAGTGCCCTTAAACTTAGCGTCGTACCGCGTAAGTTTCATCGGTACAAAAAAATAGAAAAAGACGAAGTACATTTTGCGTCATCGTCGTACTTTATATGTACTACATTGTAATCCGGTGACCTCCATTGGTCCACATAATGTTCACCTTATACGAAGCCTATAGGATAAAGTCTTATATACTCTATATCGACACCCCACAAATTTGACATTGATACCGAAAGACAATAAATCTATTTTTTTTTTTACGTTAACTACGGTTCTTGTAAATTAGTGTTAATGGTCATACCGTACTTATTTCATGAATAGTATGGTGTACGGAATGTATTTGTTCGTACAACATTGTACTTCGTGACCAAAAATCGTACGGAAATTGTAGCTAACTTATGTCGGTCGCATACAGAACTGCGCTTAGAATCATAGTTCAAAAGTAGGCGTTTTTATGGTAGGCCTTTGGTCGGCGCCTTTATCGTAAGTTGTGTTACGGGCTTTTCATGTGATCTTCTTAGATCGCTGCTTTGATCACTGATGGTGTAAATAATTTTTTTTGGTCCGAATGTTTTAATTGGTCCAATTTTTGGTCCGAATGTTTTAATTGGTCCGAATAGGTCCCAATACAATATGGATCTTAAGGTCATATTTTATGTTTTACATACTATAGGCATATTGTATGGGCCTACTTTCACCTACTTTTGAACTATGCTTAGAATAAACGTGGAGTCGAGTTTGCGAAAAACGAGTTCGCAAACCCAAATGATAATTTTGGATAAATTACAGTAAAAGGACGCGACGAGGTACGGATTGTCAGATTTTGTATTTTTACCTATTTTACTGTATATGTAATGACTGTAGATCTGTTGTACCTAAATCAGCAATATGGAGAAATTACAACATTTTTTTGAAAATGGGATTGATACACAAATTATAATTGATGACACTAATTAGTTATTAACATTAATAATTTATATAGTTTAACAACGATTCACTGTATAGTTTCGAAAAAGGGGGAAGCGTTCGGTTTTTATCCGCTCAACCTGTTCCGCTTAGCGTCATCATTCTCCGGGTGGTTTTAAGCATTGCAGTTCAGCGGAAGGACAAGTTATAATACGGATATCGTTCCTGATACGTACGTTTAGATTCGTTAGGCAGGACAAGCGATATGAAAATTTGTTGTTAAAAGTCCAAGATGTTTTTTGTCCGATGGATTTTACTATATTTACGAACATTCGCGATTTGATCCTGATTTGATTTTTATTCCCCGACGATTTGTCGCCATCGATTTTTTGTTTCTGTCCAAGTTATTTTAAATATTTGCATAGTGATCGTCTTTTTTGTTTTACATTTTGGTCCGTTTGTCGTAACTGACGATTGTATTTAAGCATTTCGAATCGAATTGAGAATTAAATACAATTGTTAGGAGATATGTTAGGATACGATCGTTTTAAATCATAGTAAAATAACCGATTTTTTATCACGGTGAGCAATCGCGATTTTGAAACATACGAACACGAAAATATATACAATATGATGCTGTAACTTAAAGCTAAAACTGGATGATAACGTTACTGTAGCACACCGTTAACACACTGTTTTACGGTTGACACTGAACCTTTTTGCTGGAAAATAATATTTTCATCTGTCGTTTGGTGCCGACACACTGCGCGCTGCACGACACTGTTGGGAGTGCCAACTTAAATGCGCGCGCAAAATGTTTATGCCATCGCAATGCATGCCATGGTGGAAGGTTAAGATGCGCATTGACGCACATAGAGTTCACAAAATAATTATGTACGGTATTGTGGAATATACTGTACTGTACACCGACAATTGCTATTAGCGTAGAAGTTTTTTTAGCGTACCGTGGTTTACGCTAATTAAGAATTTGATAATTTTGAAAAAAACATACACTCTAATTGTTTAATAATTATATTTTGGGTCTTTGAAAAAAAAAATGTCGGTCGCAAACATGCTTACACTAATATAGGTAGTTGTACAAAATCTGACAAATCGTACACAAATTGTACGTTCATACAGTCGAAACGTGGTTGTTGGACGAATATGTGCGAACGTGATATTTGACAACCCGATTTTATCCCCTTTTTAGAGCGCATATTCTCATGCGTCTGCGGTTACTAAAACTCATTAATCATACTTTTTCGAATATTTATCATATGTACAATCATATTTTTAATCAAAGGTACAATTTTGTACGGTCTGACACATACCATACACCACACTATTTAAACGACGACGTACTTTTTTTTTGTACGCTACACCGTGAATCGTTATTCGCGTAAATGTTTCTTTAACGTGTAGGAACAATTGCCGTTATTTACGCTAATTGAGAATTTGGGTATTTTCAAAAAATACATACATACTGGATATTTACTTATACTAATTTGGATTTAAAAAGAATTAAGCACCCGCCCCAAACTTGTTTACACTAATATAGGTTCTGTTCAAAATTTGACAAATCGTACACAAATCGTACGTTCACACCGTCGAAACGCGGTCGCCGGACGAATATGTGAGAACGTGATTTTTGACAACCCGATTGCATCCCCTTTTTAGAGCGCATATTCTCATGCGTCCGTGGTTACTAAAACCCATTAATTATTCTTTCTCACTTAAAAAGGTACATTTCTGTACGGTCTGACACCAACGGTACAACAATCTATTTAGATGATAAAAAATGGTAAAGAACCCTAAATGGCGTAAAAAAAAAACATAATAATTTATGATATTTAAGAATTTGGGAAAAAAAAAAGGTACCTTAAATAACGTCCATTACGCCAATAACGATTCACGGTGTACTTGAAAAATTACCCTAAATGGCGTATAAAAAAAATAGAATAAGCTACGCTATTTGATGATATAGAAAAAAAAGCAGGACGGAATTAACGTACACTACGCTAATAGCGATTGGCAGTGTACACCGCGAAACGTAATTAGAGTAATGAAAAAATTAGAGTAAAAAAATAAAAAAAAACAATTAGAGTAATGAACTCTAATTTATGTGATAAAACTTTTTCAAGGAGGAAGTTTACTCTAATTTATTTAAGTACTCTATATTGGGTTATGTCGACAATAATTTTCCGCATTGAAATTACGAACACTAAATTACGTAGATCTACAAAATTTGTCGGTCCGTATAGTTTTAACGTCAATGTCAGTTAATGTTCACACTGGCGACGATGCTGTCGACGGACGAGAGTTATGCGAATGGCTTTTTTTCGATGTGATTTGTTTTTTGTTTAGTGCAATTTCACGTGCGAGCGTAATTATATTAAATCATTATTTGTACCTTTTTACTTATAAAAGTACAATTTTGCACGGTCGAACGTCGTCCGTACTCCACACTATTTAAAAAGAACCTATATTATATTTTTTTACATTAATTAAACATTACCTTAAATAGAATAATGAAAAAATTAGAATCATTTACTCTTTTAAAGGTGATAGAGTCGAAATTTAGGGCGACCGAATTAGCGTTATTTAGTTGTGTGAACTGATAGCATGTGTGTAACAGGATCTCCTACCTCTCAAAAAAATCCCATATTACAAACAATCCCAACCACACATTCCACACATTGGAAAATACACATCCACATTTGATAACACTCACATAAGGATAAACTTTAAATTAGAAGAAGCTTCTGTCCACATAACATTAGCTTGGTCTCTTCCCCTCGTGGCTCAACCCTTCTTATTAAAGTGTTTTCCACTACTCTCCACTCTTAATAATTCTATCTCTTAACTACTAAAACACTATTTAGCTAGTAAGAGATTTCAATGCAAAATGCCTTTTCTCCAATTTGGTATTAATCGCTCAGGACCAAGATGAGCCGGAATTTCCACACTTTTCCCAAAGGAAAAGATGTCTACTCTCCTCTTACACTTCACTATTTATCCATCATCGCCCTAGGACCAAGATGAGCCGGAATTTCCACACTTTTCCCAAAGGAAAAGATGTCTACTCTCCTCTTACACTTCACTATTTATCCATCATCGCCTTGGACTCGCCAGGCCAGAGTCAACGCTCCGTTTTAAAAGGCTTTTACCTGGGCCAATCATTGATCAGCAAAGACTCAGAGTGACTAATGCAAAAAAGTGTGAAATCTCTTACTAACTACTTAGCACTTTACTAACTAATCAAACGTTACGTTTCACTACGTAACATTTACGTGTAAAAGTGCGCGCCAAAGGAAACGCGACTTCGCACGATCGTGCGTAACAAATTTCGCACGCGAAACTTCCTACTGAATTCCTTTAAGTGAAAATGACGTTTCGTACTAAAATTTGTACGAAACGAACCACCGTGCATACTAAACGTTTCGTTAGAACTTTATGAAACGTACACGCGTAATTTCGGTACTAGTTTGACCCTTACACCGTTTCAATGATACCCACTTGTTATTTAGACCCCACGCTGTCACCTAAATACACCCATCGCTATAACTTTTAAAATATAACTCCAAATAGCGTGATTCTTTCGCGAACGTCTACCAAATTTAGTACTCTATAATCATAATACCTAAACACCCCTTTATAAACAAGTTCGATCAGCTATTACTGTTACACATACACTGGAAACAAGGGGCGTTTGCTTCAAAAATTGAAAATCGGACGGTGGTAATTTTCGCCAAGAAGTTTGGAGAATCTCAACCAATTTTTAGTAAACACCTTTTGTTAAAAAAAAAAAAACCGTAAGACTTAGTACGGCAAGGTACTTTCTCCAGTAAACAACCCCACTTTTTGCTTGATGGAAGGTTACCTTTAGCCGCAAAATTTAATTTTGGTCGTCTAAGCGTTACATTGAATTTAGACGCAAATTGAAACGAAACCCAACTGAAGTACTGTACTGTAAGTCTTGTAAGGAAATGCTAAAACGCATGAAACGAAATTTCGCTGTCAATGTAAGAATGATGATTCGTAGATAGCGTGGCTTGATTTCGTCGCGCGTGACGACGCGCATTTTTTTCATTTAATTTCAATTGAATTTTTTCTGCCGGTTCATTTTATTATAGTGTTGAAAGTTTATGTCGTTTCGTGCGTTTTAATATTTCCGTACAAGACTTAGAGTACACCTTGAATCGTTATTAGCGTAAAGAAATTATTAGTGTAAAGAAAAAATTAGCGTCATTCATTCTAATTTAGTGCCAAGAGACGTGGCAGATTATGGTCCACGTCCTTAAATAGTGTAATTTATTATATTTAAGGTATCAATGTCTTAATTTTGGGGTGCCGATATAGCGTACATACGGCTAATAGCGATTCACGATGTACTTCAGTTTTAAAGGGGTTTCGTTTCAATTTACGTCTAAGTTCAATGTAACGCTTAGGGTGACGTCGAATCAGGCGAAAAGTGGCGTAGTTTACAAAAATCCGCGACCCTCCATACCAAATC
The DNA here is from genome assembly GCA_037447655.1 of Zygnema cylindricum. Lineage (NCBI taxonomy): Eukaryota > Viridiplantae > Streptophyta > Zygnematophyceae > Zygnematales > Zygnemataceae > Zygnema > Zygnema cylindricum. Next base: position 123,612 of record JBBHKE010001545.1, read on the forward strand.
ATACCGCCTATTTTTTTTTTATACGAAAAGCAACATTAGAGAGAATCTTGTCGATACTCTCCGAAGGTCTTGGAAGTAATACTGGCCGTCAGATGTTCATCTGCTAGGAGTTCGCTTCATTTTTTTATGTAACTGTCAACCCACCAAAAAAATCGTGACACGCTGGACAATTAAGCTACGTGTCATGTTGGAAAACCAACGATAAATCTTAAGATTTGCACATGACACGTGGTTTCCAAATTACAACCGAAAATAAAAACGAAATTTTGTAACATTCCCTCGTCACGCTATTTTTGGTAATTTTTGTTCGTCACACTATTTCTCTCAAAGGACTTTCGTTATGTTCGAAAACTGAACCCTAAAAAATGAGCTGGCGTCTGCAAAAAGTATAAAATTTTTGTCGTGTGATTACTTCGTACGCTGGTACATGGTACCGCAAGTCAAGATTTAATTGTGTCAACTTTTCATATATTTTGTATTAATTGTGTGTTTTTATAATTGTTTTCATGTTGTTTCGATGATATTATCGCATTTAAATATATTTCATGTACTTTGCATTTTTTCGTTTGTGAATCATCTGTATATGCTGCAAATATGACTTTTTTTATTTTTCTTCTCACGGCGTATCTTTCTTGATCTTTGCTTTTCCTACCCGGGCTAGGCTGCTATTGTTGCGATTTCAGAGCAGCGCAGTTGCGATTCCAGAGCTGCGCAGCTGCGATTCCAGACCAGCGCAGCATAGCAACTTGGTAGCGCAGCAGCGCAGCATAGCAACGCCGCAGAATATAGTTGGAACTGTATAGTTCTAGAAGGAAGTTTTGGATAGATCGCGGTTGGCCGCGAAAGCCCACGTGTACAGCTGTATAGTACTAGGTTGACTAGATGTTAGCTAGTTTAAATAGGCAAGTAGACCGAGTGAATGAAAAATCGAAGTAGACTTACACAGCTAGCGCAACCTTGTACTCTCTCTCTCAAGTAATAAAGCTCAACCTTGTCTGTGAGTTTTGTGTATTCCTGCTGTTGCTACGGGAAGATCCTTAGTGTTTTCCGCTGTGCACTGTAATGTGTTGTGGTGTAGCGTGCCTCTTTTACAGCGACGAAACAACCTCGGCGCTGAAAGGCTTCCACAAAGGTTTCCATGATTGAATTCAACGACGACAAACTGTGCTTTGTCGGAGATGGTGAGTACACTGTTTTGTCGCTGAATTTCCTTCTAGCGACGAAACATACTTTGTTTTCTCAGATATGATGATGAAGTTGTTTCGTCGTTGAATTCCATTTAGCAACGACACAACCTCTACTTTGTCAGATATGATGATAAAGTTTTTTTCGCCGCTAAATTAAAGTCCTGCGACGACAAATTATCGTAGCTGCAAGAGCAACCATTAATCAGTGCGATGAATATGTTCTTTATGAAAATAACGACTTATCAATTTTTGAGAAGGATGATCAACAAACGACGAAACATAGGTCGCTGATTAGGGTAGGATGTAAATTGCAACAAAATATATAATTCCGTACTACAAACACATTGGAATTTTCAACACCACATTATCAACATCTGAAGGTTAGTATATAAAAATTTTGTAAAATATATCAAATTCCACGTAATACAAGGGTTTTTTCCTTCATAAAAAACGAAATCATATTTTCCCATATAAAAAAACCATACACACATACGAAATCTGCTCTATCCCTATGAAGTCAAATAATATTGGACTCCATGAACTGTCTACATTAATTTGGCACCAGTTTAACTCCTATTCCCTCTCTACAATTAAACTACCATTCCAAAAGTAATATATATAAAAAAAGCAATGCGAAGTCATGTAATATGTTCAAAACTCGTTGCCGCTCATCCCTCCCTCATTGAAAATGTTGTCTTGTTGACTGTCGGCATCTTCAGTATTTTGGAGGAATTCCCTTGCCCTCGGGCAAGGAGGTTCCACAGCTTCGCCTTCGAAGTGGTTGCGATATTTGCTGATTATGCCTCGCAGTTGTTGTGCGAGCATGTCTTCTTCCCACTTTCCGTCGCGTAGAGACAAGCCACATTGAATCATTGCTATTTCTCGTATAACTCATTCCATTTTTTTCTCTCATCGCATTGACCTCTCGGATAGAGTCCCTCGCCAATTTAAAAAAAAATGCTTTACTGGGTCCAACCATTTTACCGGACCATCCACGGCTAGAAGGTTTAGCCCATTGACCGTTCTCAATTCCTTTCGCCTTCCAACTGTCCCAAATGCGACTCCGCACGTCCTTGATTTTGGAAATCACGAAAGAGTCGGCCGGTTGAACAATATGCGTTGCATTAGGTGGAAAATAGTGTAACCCGGTGTTTTTGGCCTCTAGAACTCGCTCCAACTCATCGGACGTATTGTGACCACCGTAGTTGTCCAAGTAAATAATTTTTTGACGCCTATCTCGATCCCTTTGGTAAGACCTTGCCTCTTTGACCCATTTTGGGAACACCGTTTTATCATTCCATCCTTTCGGACCGGTTCGGTAACAAACACCTGAAAAGATATATAATAGACAAAAAAAGAAAAAAAAATAACATTTTGTAATGCTTGCTTACATATGCATTAGAGGCAAAGTAAGCTACGTGTAACATAGAAAGCTTATAATATGAGTCATTTATATAGATAAAAGAAATCAGAGTGTTAAAGAACAAAAAAAAATATTATTTTGTAGTAGGAGAAGGGGGGAGGAGATATGCGAGGACACGGTAAAGAGATATAGATAAAAAAATGAAACACAAAAACATGGTTGGAGAGAAATATATAAAACTCCATCAAAGTCAAAAAGACATCAAAAATAAAATGGAAACATTAAATGAGGGAGAAAAAACACACTCGGGACGTTGTCCGGTAAACCTTATATCGGGTAACTTCTGGCACGATTTGCAAAAAAATTCATTGGGTTCTCGATACGAGCATTCACCCCTCCACTTAGTCGCACCATGAGAGTCATGGATTCGCCTCCTCCGGGAACATCAACGTATTTCACCACTTTATCCCCTCTAAACCCAAAAGTTTTTCCATTATCGGTGTTGACTATCATGTGAGTTTCGTCCATGTTTTCCATGAGGTCTTCGTTGAAAAGTCGTGTTATACATTCGCCGCCAAACCAAAACAAATTTAGTTATTTTTTGTATACGTCCTTAAGTAGGGAATACAACGAAATCAAAACACAAAAAAAGGAAATGTCATTAAACTATATTCTTAATGAAAAGATACTCACCGGATTCAAACACCTGATTTAGAACGCCCATGTGGAAGGCTACGATACGCTCAATGTATTCCTCTTTCTCGGGACTACATTGTAGTTTCCCCTTTTGAGCACTCACAACGATGTTGTGCTTCTCTTGACACCTCTGCACCCATCTTTTATTTATGATTGGATGTATTTCCGACCCGTCATTGTTGAACCATTCCAGGTCGTACTCTTTCCTCCTTTCTCTTTTTATGTCCCTAGCAATGTCCCTGAGAATTGTGGTGGAGATCTTCATACCCGCTTAGTTAAAACGATTGAAATCTGAAAGTAACTCCTCGTGCATAACAGTGACCCAAGCGGCTTCCTTCTTTCCTCGTCTTGGCAAAGACTTGGTAACCGCCACCGATCTCGTCCCAAAACTAGAAGTAGAGAACATTCGGCTTGTCTCTCGTATTTCGTCAAGCGTGGACCTCCTCTATACCCACCACCGCTTGGCCTTTTAGTACCCTGTAAACAATAAACAATGTCAAAAGAATTAATGAGATTCTTGAATGGAAAGTCGTATAAAAAATTGGAACGGCTCTAAAAGGAAACGACAATATTCAACGACGAATAGTTGTTATCGCAGATTCAGCGACGACAAAAACGCGTCGTTATATCTACAAAGTTAATATTATTTTTTAGAAACATCGTTGATACGAAGTGAGCTGCCGACCACCAATGAGAAATCCTCACTTCATCGACGAACCAGCGACGACCTTGTGTCGTCGTTAAGCCGGGAAAGAGGATTATCAAACACAATGGCGATATCAACAAAACTAAATGTATGACTTAAAGTCGAATTTACATGCATTTTGTGAAAAAAAGGGAGAAAAATATTAAATTCACACTTGTATGATAAAAAAAAAAAAAAAAAAACATTGTGGCACCCAAAGTAGGCTGAGGGCTAAATTGGGATACCTCTCTTTTGAATGAAGGCCACACAATCGACCCTCGTCATCTCCCATCAACGTCGCCTAATGCCAGCAAGCTCTTGAGGTAAATTATTAATTAAGGGACGAACCGTTTTCATAGCTATTTCTTAAGCCTCCAAACGACGATTGAGATTTTCTACTTCCGGTGGTGGAGGGGGCTCATTAACATGTGGGACCCTCGCAATTTCCCAAAGATACGTACGCCTCACTTGCACATTTCGGAAGCGTTGTAAGACCGCACTGCGAGCATCTAAAAATTCGTTTAGCTCCGTAGTACGAATTGCACGACGTAGAATGGTAAACAACCGTGGGTCCCAAGGGTGATAATGTCAGACTAATTCCGGGACATCTATTTCGAATCCAATTGGTTGACGTACAATCCATGTGAAATGTTCACCATTAGGCTGCAAACGCCTAATGTATGGGAAATTTGACGCATGGTTGTATGATGCGATGTACAACCATGTTGGGTGGGCAGGGAAATCCGGAGGGATGTCGAGAATTTTTGAGATGGGGTTCAATTACCGGTCAATAGGCCGAGCCTCCCAGTAACGCCAATAGTTCGGCCAATCATCGACCGGAATCTAATGGGCAGCCGTCGCTCGGAAGCCATCCATGGCCTCATCTCCGACTGGAGGCGGGAAAAACCAATCGGGTTCTTTCTCTCGAATTACCACATCACGCTCAGTCGGAATTTGAGGTCATTGTACCGCCACGAGAGCTCTATCACGATTCGGTGATAGTGGAAAAGCGACATCCTCGTCGTCGTCTCCATATTCTTCCTCCATGCGTCTCTCCGAGCTCTCCGAAGATTGTCGGTCCGAGGTTGAGGGATCGTCGTCGTATTTCGCGACCATAATGTTTGACGATTCGGTTTCTTCCGGTTCTTCCTCCTCTTCCGTAGGCTCTTCCCTTTCCTCTATAGGCTTGTCCGGCGCAATTCTGATGGTTCATATTCTTGTCTACCTCCATACCCTCTTCTACTTCGCGGACACCTTTTTCGTCCGCTCTAATCCCTTCATTCGGTAACTCCCCCTCCGACACACTTCCCCTTACTACCCTTTCCGTACCCGTCCCTTCCCTCCCCACCGCCTCAATTTCCACCATCTCATCTATGTCAACACCCGATTCTTCCCCCTCCCTCAAAACCAACTCCATTCCAACCCTTTCCCTACCGCCCTCTTCCGATTCCACCCTATTCCCCAACACTCCTTTGGTTGCACCGCTTTCCCTCTCTAAGTTCTCCCCTCCAGGTATATCACCCCCCATCGTGGTTGGCGTTGGTAGTGGACGATATCGCCCCGCAATGGCAGAGCGCATTCGTTTGAATGGTCGTTGGGCGCCCTCCATTTTTTAACAAAACTATTGGTTAAGAGAAAAAAATGAAAATACACAATTGAGGGGGACAAAAACAAGCAAAAAGACGCTCTTTTACTTAGACCTTAACTTAGATAGTCCAGCTGTAAAAATAGTCCAATATTCACAGTTGGAAAATTGAACCGTTGGCCCTGCGACTTATAAACTGACATTCAAGCGACGACAAAATGTCGTCGAGCGTTCGACTTTATTCGAGTTTCCCAATATTGGTTCGACGAAACAACGTCGTCATCCGCGAATTACATTCGAGAATACCAACGTTGTATTATCTGAACTGATGTCTTCGGTGGTTTAGTCTAAACGACGAACCACTCTCGTCTGTCATTCGCACTTTCGACCTAACGAGGTATCCTCATCCATTCAATTATTTTGTCGTATCCATCATTAAAGCGTCGACATGATGTCGTCGCGTCCAGCGCGACAAACAACGTCATCACTAGTACGCTGTCGCCATAAGGAAATCGCAAGACACTTCGAAAATAATACTAAAAAACAACAAAACAATGCATAGTAGTCGACAACATAGAAAAACACGCACTAATGGAGAGATAGTGTGAAGTCAGTATGTAGTTTGAGAGAGAAAGGCGACGTTCCAAAATAATATTGTTCAAATAATTTAAAAGCACAACAAATTAAAAATATAACTACGCATTGTGAATGAGAATAATAACATAAAAGGAAGGAGGAAACGAAATCATTTCATAAATGGGAGAACGTTTGGTTGAAATAGCTTACTTGTACCGTACACTCCGGTAAAATGCTCGGGAAACTTTCTTATGGTCATTGGAATGAGTTCAGCTGAGCCGTTATTTTCACAGCCCTTTAGCATCCAGTGTATTACTCGCATCCGAGTTTCCTTAATCGACACGTGTTGAACTTTACGGTGGGAGACACGTCCTCTGGTATAGGTCGAGGACGGAAAAAACCCTTCCACAATGGCCGTCGGGTCTACCGACTTTTTGATTTCCGCCTCACTCTCTTCCTCATTCGAAAATGCGTTTTCCTCATCGTTCATCTCATTTTCCTCATCTTGTTCAACCTGAGCTTTATAGGGATTGTTGTTGTTACTGCCCGGGTTAGCGCCCCAAATTCTATTAAGGGTCCACATACTCTCAAACACTTAATATCACCTAAGAAATAAGGAGTATGAGCAGCCGAAAAGGAAGAAAGTGGCAACCCAAGCAAATGAGGAAGAAGTAGCGATAGTGTTGTTGCCATTATCACAAATACATTTATATAATACACGAGCTGCAAGTGAAAACAAATTTGCGCGGTAATAATAGAGGGATTTGCCATTTTAAATTTTTCGTTTAAAATCCAAATTTTGAATTTTAGCACGGCTTTCTATTTAAAAATATTTCCAAATGCAAGAATAGAAGCGCGATCACGTAAAAATTTGCTTCGAAATTGCCAAAATATTTCAAAACTTACGTCTTCAGTGCAATGTACATAGCGCCATTGAAACACCTCCAGCTTACATGTTGTACGGCAAAAAGATGATTGGAAAAAATGCGGCTTTGTTACCCCGGCAATCGGTTGTTCTAACGTCATATATGAAACGCAACCAACTTTGGGAATGCGTGGATGATAAACATGCCACGTGTTTTCGGCAACAGCCAATGATAATCTTACGACGGCGCATGATCAGCTTCCGTCGCTGGATTACCGCCAATGAGAATTAACATGTATCCTAATATGTGTTTTTTGTTCATTTTACGTTCAATTAGAATTAACAGTGATACTAATAAGAGGCTTGTTTGACGTTTGGTCTAAGTAAACGCATCCTTATTAGTCTTAAGTCCCAATATTACAATGCATTGATTGTAATAAAGCAACCTACCGGGCTCCTTATTAAGATTAAGGGTCCTTATTTAACGTCACACAAGGTTCGTTCTCTCCGCGAACGACAAGGAAATGTAAATCAATCACTGAGTTCAATGTACGTTATGTGGAACGAAACGTACACATAGAATACCTCCCGTTATAGTTTCGTTCATTATACAATACAAATCTGACTGAATGAACATATTGATACTGTACGGTTACATAGCGTTATAACGTAACTGCGTTTTACAACCCGATGCATGGAGTCGACTATACGACGCGGCGATGTACGTTTTGCCTACGTTGTCCTCGCACCGTTTTTACTGTTATCAATTCACCGCACGCAAAACAAACGCTTATTAGAATCATGAATGAACTTAAGTAAAAGTACATAAACCCGTACATTTCGACGGTTTTTACTCGTACCTAATTTAGTATGTAATTTTGAAAGCCGCAATGATTGTATATCCGCAAACCCAAAATAGAATTATTGATTTTTACGTTGGAAGGACGCGACGTGTTACGAATTGTCAGAATTTGTACCTCT
>JBBHKE010001545.1:131559-139059 GCA_037447655.1 Zygnema cylindricum
TCATATGTAGTCTACAGTGCAGTGTTGATATTTGGTTCTGGTTTTTATATTACGCGTGCTTTGAGGATGCTTTGGTTTGTTTAGTTGTGTTTTGATGCATAATGATTACATGATGGCTTTCATGTGGGGACGATCGGACGGTCGCTGATGAAAGTAGCGATCTAAGAAGATCACATGGAAAGCCCGTAACACAACTTACGCTAAAGGCGGCCTACAAAAGGCCTACCAAAAAACGCCTACTTTTGAACTATGGTCTTATTGTTTCGCATAGTATTTCGCAGATTCTTGGTCTCACGTAGATTCGGTTTCGCGACGACCAGGTACAAATATTGAGTGTATGTTAGGATTTGTCGTTATTTGGTTTTGGGTGTACTTTCGGTAGTACATTAGTAATACGTAGTTTTGTGTTGATTTGTTTGGTTTCGTAGGAGTTTCGTGCGCATTATATTTTTGGTCTTGGTTTATAGTTGTGACGTGACATCTGATGTATACTATATACTGCAGATTAGTGGGAATGAAAAAATACACTGATTATGGGGGAAAAATGTTCATGAAATATATTGGCTTTTATGGACTGTCCTCTCTTGTGTGAAAATATTTTTTATGCTTCCTTTAATTTTTGCACTTTGATTTGTTAAGATCCTATCAGTTTTTTTAATAATAAAAAAGAAAAACAAAAAAAAAACCCTAAACGAGCGGTCGCGCGGATAATACGGGCGACGTGGACGTCTTCGGCACCCCGCGGGGCCAAAAAGTTGCACGATTCAGTACAGTATTGTCCATGCTATACAACATTATTCTACTTTGTACTCTTGGTAAGTTGGTATAGTGGAAGGTATGTGGGAGATGTACCATTTATTTTGTACTTATTCAGGTACGGGTGGGTACGGATAGTTGCGAGAAATCGAGTTTCGGTCAACTTTTATTTTCGTAAACGCGTATCGGGTAATCGGGTAACAATTTAGGAGCGTGACATATCGCGGGAGGATTTCGGGTGTTCAGATTTTGGAAAAAAAAATGTCGGATTCGGGTAATGGGAAATTTGACTTTTGCGACCTCTGATGTATGGTGAAGCATATGATACGAAGTGACGAAGCGATACGATGTATTGCCACATTTGCATGCTATGCTAAATCGCAGTTAAATGATGCGGTACGATAGCGTACAGTACAGTATTCTACTGAACTGTGGTTCTGTGCAATCTTACCGGAAAGCTTTGCCAGTTTGGCGTGGTTTCAGAACGGGGAAAAAGAAGTCCCTCCTTGTTTAAAACTCCGCAGTCGCGCGCAACAGAGCAAAGGCGCCTGTAGTTAAGGACCTACGAGCCAGTCGCATTCATCGTGTCATCGTCTGTCACGTCAGCTTCATGCATCAGACATCTGCTGCGTCGTTATGCTTTGCGCATCATAAAATCGTTGTCATTTTAGGGCGCGCCATCATGACACTTTCCTGTCCAAAGTCAAGTCGTTTTGCAAAATGCAATGGACACACGCAAAAAAAATAGACACCACGTGTCAATTTCTGCGGTCCGTCACGGGCCTTTTTTTGCGGTAACACGAACTTTGATTTCGTCAATGATCGCGACAAGTGGCAAAAAATCGACCGGGCCAAATATTTTTTTATCTTTACGGGACAGAATCAAAAAATAAAATATCAGGAAAATTGCCTGAGAAAAGAAAAAATAAATAAATCGACGTCGCAAAAAGTAAAATTTTGTCTAATTTTGGGATCTGGTCCAAGAAATTTTTTGAGGCACGCAAAAAAGCGGTATTTTCTTTTTTTCCGGTTCATCTTACGAGAGCCTACAATTGGTTCATCGTACTGTACGGCCGACCTTCGGATTTTGGACCGTGCACACACACTATTTCGGTATCGACGACCGTACTTCTATTTGGAATTTTAGAAGGTTGTTTTCTGGTCCTATTTGCTTGACCATCATTTAATTGGTCGCGCTAAATGTTCTAACAATATCATAGCTGTCTGTTATCAATCATTGCAATCGTTACCTTTTTGGCAATAAAATCTTATGCTTTTGAGCAGAACAGATGTCAGTTCCGGCAATTTTCTAAACAGACCAAAGTTCAATTTAGAAAAGCTGGCATAACTGACCGACATAACTGAGAACTGGTCCAATGGAGCTTCACCCTAGTTATCAACGGAACTTTTTAATGGAACCGCATCCAGAGTGCCCTGACGGAGATTTCTCTGGATATGATATATGCTCTCCGTAACTATATCAGTCCCCCTTTTTTCGATGGTGTTCACTGTTCACATAGCGTCCATGGTGTCCTCCTAGTAATTGTCAAGAGCAAACCATTACGGTGTTTGCACTTTGTACAGTGTTTTATCAGGCCGTACGAATATAATATGCCTCACGCTATATTCTGTGAACATCCAAAATTCAGCTTCTCTGCCGACTGCCAAGTGCCAGAACCATCAACCAATCGCAGGAGACATATCGGAAGCTGCAGTACGAAGCTGCTGTACATTCCCTGTACGGTACTGTACGGTACTACAGTTCAAACTTTCAAACTTCAAAACTTGCCTTTCCTTTGAGACAAAGCAGAAGCAGAAAACTCTCACACACGGTTTGGCTGTGAATGCTTTCCTCTTACAAGGTAGCAAAGCAGCAGAAAAGTGTACGGACGAGGAAACTTCTTGGACTTGGTCTAGGGATAGCAGTGGCCTTTGGCCTTCGCATAGCAGCTGCAATGGTACGGACGGATGGAAAGAGAAGAGAGGAAAGGGTGGAAAGAGAGGCAAGGGAGAGGAGAGAGGAGAGGATCAGAATGAGTATGGGACTACACTTGTAAAATTTGAAGGCCATGGGGAAACAGAAGGCTTGATGAAACCTGGAGAAGTTTTAAACGCAAAAATTTACATAAGAGAAAGAAAAACTAGGGTTTCGAGTGCATTAGAGAAGGAGAGAAGAGTGACTAGTGGCAGGGAAGAAGGTGAAGGAAGAGTGAGGAAAGATAGGCATTCAGTCAATTTAAAACGAGAGAGGAAGGATCACGAACCTAGTACAAGTTATGCTAATAAGAAATATCACGAAAACATTGAAGTAGAAGAAAGTAGAAGGACGATCTTAAAAAAATTGAAGGTGATAGGAGTTTCTAATAAACGAAAAAGGAGCAAGAGGTTAAAGATGGTTACCCCTAGTAAATTTAAAGTGGATAATAAGGCACAAAGCTCTCGACGAAAAGGTCAGTCTGGTGGAAAAGAACAGAGGAATGTATCAAAACAGGAAGACAAGAAGAGTGGGAGACTTCGACGAGAGAATCACATTCGTGTGAAACATGACAAACTGTTTTGTGATTGGAAAGTAAGTTTTACTTTTTATCAATTTAATGATTTTTGTATGACAGGAATTTCACGAGCATCCATTGTGCTTAAGAGCATCCTAAACCCTCAAAACCCTAGTGGACTCTTTGGAAAAGTAAGACGAGGAGCAATCATGTCGCGTCACTTTTGTAAAAAAATGCTGCATATTACATTTCTTTAATGAATTGTCATGGGAAAGACGACTGCTTATTCTTTTCAGGAAAAGCTCTTTCTTTGTCCTAATAGTCATTTGAAGCATAGACCAAAAGTACCGCTTTTTACTTTGTATTATATGCACAAGAGGAGTCAAATGGGCGTAGTCCCTCAAGAGTCTTCTTAGCGGACTACCCTATTTTACTCCTTTTGTGCGTACAATACGATGTAAAATGCCCGCACCTTTGCTCTATGATTCGAACAATCCGTATTTCTATTGTATTTTTCCGGAATATGATTGGAGACAAATTTGAAAAACTTCGCAGTTTGACTTGCTTTCAGAACCTGTCCATTGCCATCGACTGAAATGTAGTCAAGCCTTCGTTTTTTTGGTCCTATTTTTTGTGGTTTTTTTTTTATTGTTATTTTGTCATTTTTGTTATTTATTTTCAGATTTACTTTTATTATTTTTCTGACCCTTTTTTTTTCTTTTGAGGTTTCTCATGACGTGGTGGATATTCAGTTACTCGTTTTCTTCAACAGAATAGCAAAAGAAACTAGCATATAATGTGAAACATAGTGGCTTTTTAATGCAACTATAACGCTGTTTTTTATTTTCCGTGCATAGCTTGCTAAAGTATGCATATCCGTTCAAAAGAAACTACGACTTTGATTTATTATTCATCAACAATTCATCATTCATCAACAATTTATCATTCATCATTATTTTAGTCACTCTCATCATATTCACAGTCATCATATTCATCATCATCATCGTCGTCACTACCACTACCATGGTCATCTTTACGCAATGAAACATTGATATAGACTTGAAGAGAAAGGCGCAACAGAATTTTGTACTGGTTAGAAGATGCAGCAATAGAAGGCTTTATACTGACATCAACTGTTTTGATTGTGTACTTCATATTTTTGAAAGTTGTAAGTACAGTTCTGTAGGGTTTTAAGCTGCAGTGACATGCTCTGCTAAGAGTATTATGGCAAAACCGACAGTCAAGTTTGATTTATGATCGAATTCCAAATTGGAGTCCACTCTCTCTGTCTTCCTCCTTCGTCTCTAGTGTCTGTTTGGAACCGATAGGGAGGCCACTTTTTATTTTAGCCTGTAGAAGTTATGCAGTGGAGAGGAAGAGGGAGGGTTGAGGGAGGAGAGTGAAGAGTGGAGAGGGAGAAGGATGTCTCTTGCAAAATGCGTAATTGCAGCTTATCTTCTATTCTTCCTGATTCCAGGTCTTGGTTGGACCGACAGACTGGGAAGATCACGCTCAAGGAAAGGAAGGGATAACTCGTTATCACATTCACAATATGCCCCAAACATATTTCGGACCTGGAGTGTATGAATTAGGCATCATTGATCCCAGCAAAGTTCCCAAATCCAGTAGAAATTCAACTTCTGTTTCTGATGCACGGAAGTCAAGCCGTAAATTGAGGAAAGAAGATGTTGTAGTTGTATATGTCGGGCAGGCGGAAAATGTTCGTCAACGTTTGCAAAGGTACGGGCAGGGGGGCTCTCATCTTGGTCCAAAAATAGTAACAGGACATAAGGGAGAGGTTATGGTGAAGATTGAAAGTGCAACGAGCAGGCTAAGACCAGATTCTATAGATGAAAATCATATCGTGGGTTTGAGATCTTTGTATACAGTGTTTGGACAGAAGATTCCCGGTAACGGAGACAGTAGCGGACAACATGTGAAGGCAGTGAAAGTGGAAGCTGGACAGGCAAGACTGGAGGACTTGAGTGAGGTGAAGACTAAAGAGATGAACGATCCTTGCCAGACCGAGAGTTTGTTTACGGACGTTTTTGCACGAGGATATTTTTTAGTATTCCGCTGGGCTCGTGTAAGTAGCACATGAAACTCACCTTTTTCTCTCCCCCTACCTCACTCTTTTTTGTAGAGATGTATTCCTGTACATGTCGTTGAGTTGTCATTTGGGATGGTAATATTTAATAGATAATTTGTAGAAGTGAAGGCTAAAATATGATGTGAAAATCTGCTGAGATCTGTCCAGACTTTAGATTAGTGCAACTCAAAACAACTTCTGGGAAAACCTCGAAAGTAACTGTTATTGTTTTCTTTCATGTATGCTGGACAAGTGCTATATTTAGCAAAATCTGTTCTTGTTGTTGTCTGCATGGCAGTCACCGTAATCTGGTCTAGCCTAAAATTATTTTAGACATTGACTTTCGTGACATGCTCATAAATTAGCGTGGACCCCAATACATAACCAAGTACAAAATTAGTGATTGAGGACAATTCTTTTTCTGCACATAATGACCACACTTGTCTTTCATCCATGCTCTTAGTCTGTCCATACGAATTACCAGGAGCTCTTTGGCGAAAAGTACTGTCATAAGCTGAACACATTTTTTCTTTTATTGTTTTTTGACCGAATCTTATAGTTTTTTTTTCTGGTCGATGCTAACATGTTTGCGAGTTTTTTCTGCCCTGTTTCATGTCCAGGCGTCCAGCAAAGAAATGGCAAAAGAAGTCGAACTGAAACTGTTGAACACCTTCGACTATGCATGGAACCACCAACACAATGAAGAACGGAGACCAGAACAGGTTCTTAACTTAGTTAACCATGTCCGTCCTACCAATAATTATATATTCTGTTGTATCCCTCCTCCTCCTGTTGGTTTATCTCTCCCTCTCCAACACCCAGACCAGGAGACAACTCCTTGGAAAGATATCTCTAAAACAAGCTTCCCTGCAAATCAACAAACAAAAATAAAAGTTAAAGTAAAAGTGAAAGTGAAGGATGAATCAATAGCAGCAGGTAAACAGAGAGTTGTACGAAATGCGTCAGACGAAAGTTCACCGGGAGGTGTAGGAATTGTGGGAAGTGATTGTGGGAAATGTACTATTCCAGGGGGAGACTATTGTTCCAAAAGTAGTCCAGGGAGACGGAATCCTAGAGGGAGGAGAAGTATGTATAAGGAAGTTAGTATTGTTCCTACCAAAGAAGGTATGGTAGTGTTGCCTCCTGGTGAGGAAAGAATTGTGATGGTAAGGGATCCTACCATGGGAGGAAACAAATGTGGGGCAAGTCTTGGGCACGGTAATTCATGTTCGAATAAGCCGGTTAAGGGTCGAAAACGATGTCCTTTACACAAGGGAGTTAAAGTATTTGCACAAGTTGTAAGGGACGTGGAAACATAAGGAAAGCGATTTGTTTTATGGAGACAAGAAGCGTATTTGTTGGAGGCACATGAAGGTGGTCCTGTTGAAGGTCGAAAAATAGGTTCGTTGAAGGAAAGTGAGATTGTCTTTTTAACAAACACTTCAAGAGAGCCTTAGGACAACTTTCATTTGTTCTCCTGTAGGATGGTTATCTGTCTACCATTTCATTTTTCTATGAGAAATTAGGACGGAAAAAATAAATGGAAGATGGTAATCAGTTTGACAGGGATTCTTAGTTGCGATTTAAGAGTCTAGAATTATTATGTAGAGGATGATGTTAGGATTTGCTTTTCCACTTTTTTATTTTGACAGGGCAGGTAACTTTGTTTGAATCAGTCTGATGATGATGACTCAGTTAAGGATGAAAATAGATGTAGATTTAATTTTTTAGTTTTTAGGTTTTATGTTATTTTTTTGTGTTAGCTTCCACTGCACTGTTTAGTAGATAGCGAAACTTTCTAAGGCCTGCAGGTTTGAGAAAGTTTCCGTTAGTGTTTTTTATTTCAAAAACATAGTGTTTTTTTTTCGATTTTTTTTTCAGTAGTGTTTTTTTTTTTTTCGAAAAGTTTTCAGAAGTATATTTTATTTCCCAAGTTTCATCCTGGTAAGCAGTCATCACCGGTTTTTTAATTGAACTGGTGTAGACATTGTCATAAGAAGGAGAGAAACAGAGGGAAAGTTGTGGCAATGGGCACTTGTGTCTGACTCTCCGTCTGACAAATGGGAAACAGAACTGACTAGTAATAGTGACTTTCACATGTGACAAATGGGAAACAGAACTGACTAGTAACAGTGACTTTCACATGTGACAAATGGGAAACAG
>JBBHKE010001545.1:144059-160571 GCA_037447655.1 Zygnema cylindricum
CTAATTTTAACTCCAATACACATTTTAATTTCAAATTTTGATATCAAGTTTTGATTTCAAATTTAATTCAAAAATCCTGTTTTAATTTAAATTTTAGTTTCAAATATTTGTTTATAAGTCTAATTCTTATTGTTGTTTTTTCTTTGGTTTGTTTTTTCAAATTTTTGTGGTGTAGGTTCTCAACAATCAACGTTGACATTTAAAAAAAAAAAAAAGTGTTTTTATTTCTTCTTTTTTTTCTCTATGGAAAGGACTTACTCGATCCACGATATTTTTTTTTTTTTCCTGGTAGAAAGAGGAAATTGAATTTTAATGGAAGACTTTACGTTTTTTTACCTTTTTTTTGTTTTTAATTGGGATTTTGAAATGTATATAATAGGCTTTTCGGTAAAGTTTTTTTGAAGATAAAAGTATTTGGTATTGTTCTTTTTTTGTTGTTTTTTGTTTTCTTTATATATTTAAAATTTTTCCCTCCCTCTCCCTGTCTCCTTCCCCCTCTCCCTCTTCCCCTCTCTCTCTCCCTCTCTCCTCTCCCTCCCTCTCATGGATGCCCGAATGCGAGCCGCTGGCCCAGACTCTTGATTGAAAACCCCACGCCCCAATATTATGTTTTATATCAATTAAGTATATAATATCCCCAATATTATATGCTATATATATTATATAACATCCCCAATTATATCCTCCCAATATATAGTTTGGAGGATGTCCATGAGGCGATCATTGAAAAGAAAGGGACGAGGGCGACAAATGTATAATATAGTGTTTACATGTCATAAATATGAAAAAAATGTCTTTTATAATTAAGATTCCTGAATATTTTTTTCGACAAACTAATTCGTCTTGGCTGAAAATTCCAAATCGGCTATAAAACGAAAATCTTACCAATTTTTTTTCGACAAAGTTTTTCGTCTTGGTTGAAAATTCCAATCGCCTAAAAAACTCAAAATCGTACCACTTTCCACAAACCTAACCCTAATCCTACAAAATGGAAATTCAGGGATTCTCTTTCACTTATATTCCTCCTGGATTTCCTTTACACAATGGGTGACCCTTTTTCCCAGAATCTAGCCTATCCTTCTCGAAAATATTTTTTTAGAGCTATAAGTTGAATTTCTATCCAACAACATGTGTCCTCTTTAAGACTTAGAGACTATTATTATAGGGAATCTATTATCCTATTATCTAAGGGAATCTATCCCACTAGTGCCACTTAGTCTATTTTTCTGTGACTGGAAATCCATCCAATCATGGATAGGCGTTGTCCTTAGAGGAGTTACTTTAGAAGACTCTTCCCAAATCGCCATCTCAGAGAGGCCTTTGAAGGTTCATGGCTTAGCGGTTGAAATCTTATCACTAATTTTTGTCAGGAGCTTGTTAATTTTGCATATAGCCTCGAGGCGTTCTTTAAAAAGAAAATTACCGACTTTATTAAAAAGCGAAGGCAAAAAGTATGTTGTCGCCTAAGGTTCCCATTTTCTCTTGTATATAGTTGAAATCTACTATCAAATGGAAAAAGAGATCGAAAAATAAACTCAACAAATACATGCCAAAACTCCATTACCATTACATGCATATCGGTGGTGACGAAGGTATAGCTAAAAGACTATAAGAGAAAGAGGCATGGAGATCAAATCCTGCTTAATAGAAGCAAAACTTTAAGGACAAAGTTGGACTAGTTCTTTGTAGAACAAGGATCTCTAAGTAAGAATGTCCAAACCCTCCCCAACTTGACTACTCCTATGTGACCGAAACGCGCTTTTTAAAAACTCGTCATGTTTATGTGACGGAATCTCTATCTATGTGAATATTTCTCCCCTCATCAGTTTGGAGTGGCCACGAGGTGGTTCTGAGGCCGTGGTCCATGGGATTCGGGCTTTGTTGGATGTACATCCTGATTAGTTGGTTCTTCAGGTCGACGTTTCCAATGCCTTCAATACGATGGATCGGAACGTCATTTATTTAGAGCTTATGGCTGCTCCATCTTTGATTGGCCAAGTATTCCCCAGCTTTTTATTCTTTGACCAGCGGCCTTTCCTTCTCGGCCGACGGTGGTCTCATTCCTCTCTCCTCTGCTACAATCACTCGCATAGGCGATCCTCTGGGAGAACCTTTGTTCGCCCTTGCCCATTACCGAGCCCTTCGTGCTTCCGCATCCGCTTTCCCTTCTTGCCTTTTCCCTTCAGTTGTAGATGATACGCACATTATTGGGCCTATGGATCAAGTTTTGCCGGCATCTAATTTTTTCAAGGAACGTTTAACCGAACTCAACCTTTCAGTCCAACCTTCGAAGTGCGTTATTTGGTCCCCTCGGGATATTCCACTTTCCTTTACTCCCCCTCCTAGTTTTCAAACTCCTCCTCCCTCCGATGGCATTCGTGTGTTTGGTTGCCCCCTTGGTTTAGACACTTTCGTGACCTAATTTCTTGATGATGCTCGATCTAGCCCACTTGGACGACCTCACTCACCTTCCCGATCCTCAAGTGGCGTTTGCTATGTTAACCAGGTGTTTCCCCCACCGCCCTTCTTACCTTAGTCGTACTTCCCCTCCCATCTCGGCATTTATCTCATCTCTCTCATCCTTTGATGATCACCTCATGGACGTCCTTCACACTCTCTTAGGTCGTGGGGCATCCGATCGCGAGTCTGGACCTTCGGCCTTGTCGAACGTGCCTGTGAAACATAAGAATAAAGCCCACCACCAAAACTAGTCTGCACCGAAGTCGTGAAAATAACCCGAAATGCGGATGCTTCCCGTGAGGGTGATAATGCCCATTTTTACCCCCCATCCCTCCCGTAGACATGCATGCAAAGCATAGGAGATAATCGGACAGGAAATGGAAATGAATGCATGGGAAGTTGAAAAGGATACCCCCTCCCCCTACCTTTCCCTGTCTGGCTAGAAAAATGGGGTGGGTTTTGGTAATCGGGCTAAGATACAAATTTAATCATTATAATGTGCAGCCTGTGGTTTCATGGGACACCAGGAGGAACAGTGTTTCCGCAGAAATCGAGTCCCAAAAGAAATGATGAAGTTTGCCTTATTCACCGATGAAGGAGAAACCGCAGTGAACCCTCTCCATTTCAACTCCTTTACCCTTGGGGGCGTCGTGTCCCGTCTACTCAAGAAAAACCGCAACGGACAACGGTCATTCAACCGAAACCTACACCGGAAAGGATCATCCAACAACAGAGTCAGCAATTGGCCACAATGCCAGCAGATTAGATGCCCTCACCTTAGGATCGTCATCCCGTGCTCCTCCTCTCACAGCAGCACAAAAACTCCAAAAACATAAACAGGAGTTATTACAAAAGCTTACGGAGCTTCAACAGCAACCACAACGGGTGAGGATGATGATGACATAATGGGTTAGGATTTGGAACCCCCAAAGGCCCGCCATGCACGCACTTTTCTGTCCGGAGCCTAGAATGTGGGGGTGAGAGATAGCCGCCGACAACTTCGTGATTCCACCTCGGAGCAGAGGAAAGACAGGTAGAAGATGGCCCAAAAAGACTATAACCAGAAGGTCACGGGACCTCTATCCTTCACTCCCCGGGCAGTAATCCTAAACACTAACATTGGTCTCAGAATTAAACGAACTCACCCACCATCTCTCCCTATTAAAAAGAAATTGCCTCTTGGTTTCGAGAATTACCAGACAGAGAAACAACTGCGAGAGAAAGAATCACTAGAGAGAGAGAGAGAGAGAAAGAGAGAGAAAGAGAAAGAGAGAGAGAGAGAGAGAGCAATTAAAACTAGTTTGAGAAATACATGGAAGAACAACTGGAACAAGACACTCTCGAAACTCCTCCGTACAAAATCCAGATGCTGAAAGTGCTGGAGCCTGAGAAACAAGAGGAACCAAGTTCCACAATTTCATCGCCTATTACTCAACCTCCTTCCTCCAAACCAACTGTCATGTTTGTGGGGCACCTCATGCCCTACACCCTCACGCACGTCAAAACCCTAACGTCGTCCCACAATCTGCCCGAAAAAATCCTCATTCAGGCACTAAGAGAGGAAATACACTCGGGAAGAGAAAAAGTAGCTTTGGGAAATCAGCCTTGAGCCGTCTTTTTGTCCCCCGAACCAAAAACCCCTATGACGGATAGGGATTATAAAGCTTTATCGGTGGCTCTCATTCTGAACCGAACCGGAATTTCAAGCTTAACGGATACGGAGGATATCAGGACGCGGTGGTCGATACCAGGGCGCTCCCAAACCTAATCACCACTTTTGCTTTACACCAGATGCCCAAAGAACTGCGGCCAAAAACCTTCCCGAGCGACATCTACCTGAGCACGGTCAGCAGCGAAAGTCAGCCGGTCCATAGAATCATTAAGGCAATGGAGATTGAATTTTTCGACGATGTTGGCTAACGAGTCGCAATATAACTCCCCTTCTTGGTGGTGGAAGGTAAGCAGTTTAAAATTTTGCTGGGGGTGGCCACATGGACCAGGCTGAATATGGGGTTAAATGTGTGGAAAGAGCAGTTTACTGTTCGGGACCCCGAAGACGCCGAAAAGACACGGGTGGTGGTTCGTTTGGATTTATGGAATATGGGGAAGAGAAATGCCCGAAGACCCTGAAGGGACACAGGTGGTGGTTCGCTGGGATTTATGGAATAGGGGGAAGACAAATGCCCCTGTGTGCAACTGTTACCCTGTATATGCGACCTCCTCTCCGGCGGAACTTTTTGCCAGCTCCAGCGATATAGCCGAGGAGATTTAGCAATTCCCTATTTCCAAGCGGTGCGAGAAAAATTATCAAGAAAGATAATTACAGATGACGACACTTCGGCGGGGAGTGGATTGAAATTTTTCATCTATAGTACAAGACAAAACAATTTCACACCTTCATTCAGAATCTTCAGAGATCCTGTTTAAAAGTGAGAAATTCAACCGACAAGTGGTGTCATTGACAATTCCCAATTCAAGACTCCGAATTTTATCTCTATTTTCGGGAATCACTTCTGATTTGGAAGCAATTTTAAAGGCATGATACAAAGTGGAAGCCTATGCAGTTGTGGAGATATCCTCCGAAGCCCGAGCGGTCAGCGACCAACGCGTGCAACAACTTAACCAACTATATACTCAGCAACTCCCAGTGTCCGCAATTTCCAAAACTCACCGGAGTCTTCCCCAAAATGTGGATAACATAATGACCCCTCATTTAGCCAGTCTAGGAAGAGTAGATCTAGTAGTGGCAGGATGGTCGTGTCAGGGATACTCCCTAGCCGGACAAGGAAAGGGGCATAAAGACAGCCGGAGTAGAACATTTTCCAGATGATAGAGTTAATATCATGGATACAACAACTCCAGGACACACCAATAGGGTACGTGTTGAAAAGAGGTAATTAATAGTTCACTTTTATAGTTTAGTTAGAATGTAAAGAGAGAGAAAGAGAGAACCAAAGGCAGGCCATGGCTGCCGCGTCATTTAGGAGGGAGAATGAAATAGAAGGTATTTTATTATTTGTAGCAAAATACTGCCTCTAGCCGGATTTGAGCCGGGATCTACTGAATACTACTTAGACCTTAGCCTTATCCATTGAGGCTTCAGCGAAACGATATACGTATTATGTTTCACGCATATTTATCTATTTGTTAAAATGGGCTAATTTGCAGCAAACTAACGAAAACACGCATTAATCAATTCATGCATGGAAGCGAATCGAAGCCGCATAAATACAAATGATCGGACGGCCATAAATGCAGCCGCCACCCGCAATAAACTTTCGGCGGCCTTTGGGGATAACGTCACGTACCGCCACGTGGTAGGGCTCCCGTTTTGACAGGCGTCACTTTGAAAGCCATGTTGTACAACGGTCGTACAATAAGTACATCCTATAATGTACCTTCTTGTACTATATAGTGTTTCTATTGGACTAGGGTTTAGTAGTAGGCAGTCGTAAGTAGGCAGACCATGACTTAGTGAAATTTAGGTACCTCTCTCTAAGAGAGCTTGTAACTATAAAAGGTCATCTTTGACCAACCATAACTTACTACTCAGGGGAGCAAATTAAGTGATTCTTTTTGCGTTTGACTCAGGGGAGTCTTGTCCTCATAGGGGTGAGAGTGGTCAAAATATTTGTGTGCCTGGGCGACGCTTATTCAACGAGAAAGTAGAAGGGGCAAATATTATCCTAGAGGCTTTACATAGGCTGCTCATTCTCTGGGTCAATGAAGACCACAGAATTGCATATGTTTTAGAGAATATCCACCCTAGGGGTGATGGACGGAGACATGTTGCCGACAACTAGAATCAAGTCACCCAAATCTTAGGAGCTCCATTAGTCTTCGATGCAGCACAGATGGGATACCGGGCCCACACAGTTAGAGCTTATTGGGAAAATCTGATCCCGCTTCCCGTTCTGAAGCAACTTTTAAAGAACACGATCCCAGACCCCCAAAATTATGTCCATCAAATCCTCGGGAAAAGGCGAATGGCGACAGCCGTGACAAAAACTTACCATTCCCCTTTCTTCCCGTGCAAAGGATTTCCATGCGGAGCACTTCCGACCTTGGTTTCCTTTCCACACAGCCACGCATATCGGAAAGTAGCAGCTGGAATGATTTTCAATAGTGAAGCCGAAATCTGACCACACCAACGATAGAACATCCGGACACACACCTACCTTGTATTTCCACAGCGGAAAAAAGGGTGAAAGGTATGGACTTGAAGAACAGTCAACGGTTTTCACATGTTCTTGCCTTCCAGTCTACCCCAAAGTCCAGATGGTTACCTTCAAGCTCCTTCATTGTTGTTAAAATGCCAACTTTGCGAGAAGAGGGGAGAAGAAGGAAAAATTAGATTCCGCACCCCGAGGTTTCGCAGTGGGGTGTGGCCATCCGAAGGGACAGTTTAGCCGTTGTCACAATAGTGTAAGCTCAGGGTTGAAAGAATACAGGCCGAATTCGACATCACTCGCTTGGGGCCAAGGAACTAGGCGGTTGTTGAGCCAAGGAAAATGGATAAGACTTTGAGGGAACAGTTGGATCCTCAGCTAAAGGCCAATCTATCAGAACTATTGGCAAGAAACAAGCAGGTGTTCTAGTGGTCAGAAATAGATGTCGACATCTACAAAGGAACTCTTTTTGGAATTGATTTGATCGACGAGACGGCGACTGTTTGGCAGGTGCAATATCCTCTCAGCTTGAAGAAAAAGGAGTTTATCACAGCCATGGTGCGAACCTTGGTGGAAGCCAGACTAGTTTAGTAGAGTACCAAACTCCATGGGTTCGCTTCTCCGATTGTTCTCCCTCCCAAGAAAGATGTGTCCGAAAAAACAGTAGATTTCTGGATGTGTGGGGACTTCTAAATGCTATATTTCTAACTGGTATCCGATGCTAACCCCAGAAGAGCTTTTTGACTCTCTTGCTGGGGCCAACGTATATGAAACTCTGAGACCTCCATAAGTCCTTAGAGTGGACAGCTTCCAAAAAGCCTCTAGGATAACTCTAACCCCTTTGTGTTTCAATAAAAACAACTGCCTCCCTAGCAGACAAAAACTCTGATCACCTGCAACCTTGTGAAGGCAAGACTCCCTTGAGTCTATAGCAAAAAGAATCTCTGAATTTGCTCCCCTAAGCAGTAAGTTTTGGAGGGTCAAAGTTGACCTTTTGTACCGAAGCTCTTTGGGAGAGAGGGTCCTATCTCCTAATTTTTCTAAGTCCTATCTCTCTCACAGACTCTATCTACTGATGTACGCAACCAATTAGGTTACAGTTCCGTACGCAAAAGTACAGCTGCGGATGTACTTTATGTATGGACATTGTACGACATGGCCTAAATGTCGACACATGTCATATCCGGATTCGGTGCCATAATCTCCGGAGATTCCACGATCCAATGTAATTACGCCACGTGTCATCCGATGTGGCGATGGCCACAAACTGCCGAAATCTTCTTTTTCCGCGATCTCGGCGCTAATTCCGGCCGTCCGATTAAATTCGAATTTAATCGTAGCCGTAATAAATACATGCGCGGTATTCGTTTCACTTAAAAAACAAATGCGCGGCATTGATTTCTTGTCCGTACCGTAATCCGTACTTATACATTACCGGATCTATGTATCCCGTAAACAATTACAGTTAAATGATTTATCCTACGCATACATGTTTAAATAAATATCAAACTATATAGTACGTAACACTAGTTGTAGACTTAACGGCTAAGGCTACCGACTATCCACTGTTTGCCGGCCGGTAGGTAAAGGGATCAAATCCTGTGGCCGGCACATACCTTTTAGATAAAATAAACCCCTAACTAATATAAATTTCCCGTAAACCTATGGATAGTTTAAGTAACCATGGCTCTAACTCCCTCTCCAATTTCTCAGTGACGCGACAAGTTTGAGAATTGGAGAGAGAAGTTAGAGGTAGACTGCCTCGGCTTCTTTCTATATTTCTATTTAGACCTAGAAAATACTAAAAATGGACCATTAATTTCTACACTCCACTTATTTTCTAGTCAATCTTTAATTTCAGACCGCACTTCTCCCTGCAGAAAAATAGTTTAGGGGAAGGCACAGGTTTGGTCATCAAATCTGCTACCATCTCACAATCTGTTCTGTACTCTAAACTGATTATTTTGTTTTCTACTTTCTCTCTAACAAAGCTGAGTTTGATGTCCATGTGTTTGGCTTTAAAATGATGTTTACGATTGGCAGAAATAGCAATTGCTGCCTGATTATCACAAAAAACTTTCTGCACACCACTCTTAAGATGACCAAGCTCACCAAGCAAAGACTTGACCCACATCAATTCTTTTACAGCAGAGCAAGAGGCCATATACTCAGCCTCGATGGTGGACTGATCAATAACTTTTTGTTGTTTGCTACTCCAACAGCAAGCCCCATCACCCAGATATAATACATATCCAGAAGTGCATCTCCTCATCGGAGCATCACCATAACTAGCATCACTCCAAGTAGTGATGTCAGTATTCTCCCCACCCAAATGCAACCATAGATCCCTAGTTCCTATCAAATATCTAAGGACTCTTTTAGTTGCCTCCCAATCCTTCTTAGTGGGAGCATTTAGACTTCTACTCATCACTCCTAAAGCTGCAGCTAAATCCGACCGGGTACAATTCATAAAATAGATTAGACTTCCCAATACTTGCCTGTAAGGAATAGTCTGCATGAACTTCTGTTCTTCATGAGATAATTCCTCGTTTAAGACTATGACTCCTTCTTCCTCACTCCCCTCACTTCCCTTCTTCAACTCCATTGGAGTTGTACAACTATTAGTTTTATCCATTTGAAAATTTTCAAGCATGTTCCCTATTGCTTCCTTCTGAGTCAGTCTTATAATTTTTCTTTTTCGGTCTCTCTCTACTTGAATTCCCAAAATATATTTTGCTTCCCCCATATCCTTCATTTCAAATCTTCCCTTAAGATCGGTTTCCAGTTTATTAATTTTTTCCATTGATTTACTTAAAACAAATAAATCATCAACATAAACTGCAATAAATATACAACCTTCCTCATCTTCAAAAACATAGATTGAGTGATAGTTGCTGATCCGAATATATCCCAGACCGGTAAGAAACTCATCAAGCTTCTTATTCCATTGTCGGGCGCCTGTTTCAAACCATAAAGAGATTTAATCAGCCGGCATACCTTACTCTCCTCTCCTTCCTCCACAAAACATTCGGGTTGTCGCATGAAGATCTCCTCTTCCAATTCTACATGCAAAAAGGTTGTCTTGATGTCCATCTGGTGCACTTCCATGTCTTTCGCTGCTGGTAAACTGAGAAGTATGCGGACGGAGGGACATCTGACCACCGGAGCAAAGGTTTCCTCATAGTCAATTCCCTCCTTTTGTGTAAATCCCTTTGCCACTAATCTGGCCTTGTAGCGCTCGATTGTGTTATCTGGGTTCAGTTTTAATTTGAAAACCCACTTACAACCGATTGGTTTTCGGTTAGGTGGACAATCCAACAGCTCCCAAGTATCGGCTGTCATGATTGAGGCCATCTCCTCATTGATGGTTGTCTTCCACCGGTTTCTTTCTGGACAAGTCATCGCCTCTCCATAGGTTTGAGGTTCATCTTGATGAGATAGTTTAGTTACCTTGTTATTAACCTATTTTTCTTGCAGTCTTTTGCTACTTCTCCTCCCCCCCTCAAAATCTGATGCCGGAATAGATGGTTTTCGTGGATTCTTTCGAACAAACTCGGCTTCTCCCCTATCCCTTGATTCCGAATCAATTTCCACCACGTCTTCCGCTTCGAGTAGAGTTGTCACTGGAGTTTCCACAGCCGAGTTCTTTTCGGTCTGATTTGTTCCTGCAAGAATGTCATCTTCTCTAAAACCTGGATAGTTAGGAAGCTCAAAGTCATCGGAATTTTCTGACTCAAATCTGATTTTTACTGACTTCGTATATTTGAAGGGATCCACAGACTTTCCTTCATCCATGACTACTAGATGCTTTACTAAGATTATATCTTCCCTTTTTAGATTATAAACTCTATATCCTTTAACATCCCCATCATATCCTAATAAGTATCCCGGTTTTCCTTTGGGATCTAGCTTCCAATTGGACCGATCAGTATCTAGACTGAATACTTGACTGCCGAAAACCTTTAAGTGAGATATGTATGGTTCCTGGCCTGTCCATCTCTCATAAGGTGTTTGATCTTTTATAGCTGAAGTAAGAACTCTATTTTTGAGGTAATTAACACAGTTCATTGCTTAAGCCCAAAACCTTTTTCCTATCTTCTTATCTGACAACATACTTTTAGCACTATCACTTAGTAGTCTATTTAACCTTTCAGCTACCCCATTCTGTTTTGGGTTTTCTGGGATTGTCTTTTGTTGTTGGACCCCATCTTCCCTCAGAAAATCCTCAAACTGGTTAGAAGTATACTCTCCACCATTGTCACTCAGTATTCTCTTGATCGGAGTTTCATGGAGTTTTTCGCTCCATGCTTTATATTGTCTAAAACAATCCTGAGCTTCGGACTTGTTTTTCAAAAAATACACTCGGGAATATCGAGACCAATCATCAGTGATAGTCATCATAAATCTCTTCCCCCCCGGTGAGGGCACTTTAGCCGGTCCCCAAATATCTGTGTGTGTTAGATCTAGAATTTTTTCTCCCTTATAGGTGGCTGTTTTAGGAAAGGGTAATCTGTGTGTTTTACCTTGAGCACATCCACTACAATCACTTATATTATCATTCTCACTGAACTTAATCCCTTCCACCACTCCCATCTTTTTCATTTCTCTTAACTTGTCTAGATTCACATGCCCAAGCCTCTTATGCCACATCATAATATCATGAACACCAACATAATAAAGTTCCTTCTTTTCATTACTTAAAACCATCCTAAACATCCCATGGCTACCTTTCTCAGCAATGAAATAGACATCCTCCTCAAAACTAGCAGTAAAGACTCCTTCCCTAGTGCTAGTAAAAAAACCCTTATCATCTAATACGGATGTAGAGATGAAGTTTTTGCAAAGCTCCGTAATAAACAATACATCGGAGAATGTTACTATGGATGTCTTTCCTTCTACTAACACTTTCAAATCTACCGATCCTACAAGAGTAGTGGTGACTATCCTCCCATCCCCGTACTCTATCTCTACGGTGGGAATATTTCTTATCTTAGTGAACAGGTGCCTATCCTTACACATGTGCATGGAGGCACTTGAATCTACAATCCAGCCTGCTTCACCTTTCAATCCACCGTAAGCACATTTATGCCTTCGTGGAATTTCAACCTCGTTTTTCGCCTCCAACTCCTTATTTGAAAGGAGCCTATCGTCCTCGTCCTCGGATTCCGCCTCTTGTACCTGTGTGACAAGGGCCTTTTTCTTTCCTCTCGGGGTACCACCGGTCTGCCCCTCCTTTAACCGAAGCTCGGTTATCTTAGTGCACTCTGCCATATAGTGCCCAGGTTTCTTACAAAAATGACATAAACCTTTGGGAGCCTTTGGTCCAAACTCGTTGGTCTGATTTTTCTACTCCCTCCCCCCATAGTTTCCGACTGGTTTCCGAGAATCCTTGTTCCTCCAATCGGTCGCAGTTGCCAAGGCTTGGCCACTCTTTCCTCCCCTTCGGATCTCAATCGTATTCTCCCAAACGAGAATCATCCCTACCACTGAGTTCCATATCCACCTTGAGTCCAGCAAGTCCTGCACACGGTTGACTAAGTTTACGAACTCATCGGGTAACTTCATCAGTAAACAGTTAACCTTTTCTTTTTCACTAAAATCTTTTCCCGCACTCTCTAGCTCCATGAAGAGTGTAGCAAGCTCATTGCAAAAATACAACATCTTCCCCTCTTTGTAAACATACTCCTTTACTTTCTGATCAGCCAACTGTTGTTGCTGAATCGTACCACTTCGGTACATCTCTATGAGAGCCATCCAAAGATCGGATGCCCTTTCTACCTGCAAATGAGGACATGCAAGTCCTTGAGTGAGATGGCGTAGGATGAAGTGCTTTGTCGCCATATTATTGAAGTCCCAGGTTCCAGTATCATTCTCCTCGTTCCTTGGAATAGGTGACATGAATGCCGAACCAATTGCTATTGGTGTGGTCGCTTCCTTCTCCTTTCCTTTGTCCACCACTTCTCCTTCCTTTGTTTCCTCCATTGAAGGTGAATCCTCTTTCCTGGTGAATCTGCTTCCTCCAAACCCTGGAGGGATTCCAAGACTTGATGGACGCCCCAACCGTCCACTCACTATCCCCCAAAACCTTTTTTCGCATAGAGCTCCTATCATCATACTTTCCCAGTATAAGAAGCCAGTTCCATTAAAGATTGGTACCCTAGAGGGTGGGCCCATAACCTGAAACTCTGAGACCTCCATAAGTCATACAAGTGGACAGCTTCCAAGAAGCCTCTAGGATAACTCTGACCCCTTTGTGTTTCAACAAAAACAACTGCCTCCCTAGCAGACAAAAACTCTGATCACCTGCACCCTTGTGAAGGCAAGACTCCCCTGATTCTATTGCAAAAAGAATCTATGAATTTGCTCCCTTGAGCAGTAAGTTATGGAGGGTCAAAGTTGACCTTTTGTACACAAGCTCTTTGGGAGAGAGGGTCCTATCTCCTAATTTTTCTAAGTCTTTTCTCTCTCACAAACTCTATCTACTGATGTACGGAACCAATCTGGTTACAATTCTGTACGCAAAAATACAGTTGCCGGTGTACTTTATTAACGGACATTGTACGACATGGCCTAAATGTCGACACATGTCATATCCGGATTCGGTGCCATAATCTCCGGAGATTCCACGATTCAATGTAATTACGCCACGTGTCATCCGATGTGGTGATGGCCACAAACCGCCGAAATCTTCTTCCGCGATCTCGGCGCTAATTCCGGCCGTCCGATTAAATTCGAATTTAATCGTAGCCGTAATAAATACATGCGCGGTATTCGTTTCATTTAAGAAATAAATGCGCGGTATTGATTTCTTGTCCGTACCGTAATCCGTACTTATACATTACCGGATCTATGTATCCCGTAAACAATTACAGTTAAATGATTTATCCTACGTATTCATGTTTAAATAAATATCAAACTATATAGTACGTAACACTAGTTGTAGACTTAACGGCTAAGGCTACCAGCTATCCACTGTTTGCCGGCCGGTAGGTACCAGGATCAAATCCTGTGGCCGGCACATACCTTTTAGATAAAATAAACCCCTAACTAATATAAATTTCCTGTAAACCTCTGGATAGCCTAGGTAGCCATGGCTCTAGCTCCCTCTCCAATTTCTCAGTGATTGCGACAAGTTTGAGAGTTGGAGAGAGAAGTTAGAGGTAGACTGCCTCGGCTTCTTTCTATATTTCTATTTAGACCTAGAAAATACTAAAAATGGACCATTAATTTCTACAATATACTCCACCCTGGACATGAAGAACGGGTTTCACCAAATTGCCATGGATCCGAAGCACCGAGAGAGAACGACATTTTGGGTAGGCTCCAGGTTGTATGAGTGAATTTACATGCCTTTCGGGCTGAAGAATGCACCAGCCAAATTCCAACGGGCGATGGACGAAGCTCTCTGAGGAATCGATTGCGCCCAGTGCTACATTGATGATGTCATCATCTTCTCCAGGGCCTCTGAGGAACACTTGGAGCATGTCCAGATTGTCCTCCGGGCCCTCTAATCAGCAAGTTTGAAATGTCACCCGTTCCCCAACAGTTCTCCCTCTTAAGAAGGATACTTCCAAAAAAACAATAGATTTTCGGATTTGTGGGGACTATCGCATGTTGAACAGTGCCACCATTTCCGACAGGTATCCGATGCCAACCTCGGAAGAGATTTTCGACTCTCTTGCTAGGGCCACCATTTACTCCACCCTGGAGATGAAAAACGGGTTTCACCAAATTGCCATGGAACCGAAGCACCAGGAGAGAACGACATTTTGAGTAGGCTCCAGGTTGTATAAGTGGATTTAGATGCCCTTCGAGCTGAAGAATGCACCGGCCAAATTCCAACGGGCGATGGACAAAGCTCTCCGAGGAATCGATTGCGCCCGCTGCTACATTGATGATGTCATCATCTTCTCGAAGACCTTTGAGGAACAATTGGAGCATGTCCCGATTGTTCTCCGGGCCTTCCAAGCAGTGTGTTTCAAATGTCACCCGTGCAAAGGTATTTTTGGTGTGCACAAAATTATTTACCTTAGACATGAAGTGACCCCCGGGACAGTGGGCCCCCATATGGTCAAGGTGGCAGCCTTTGAAGCTCTTCCTCCACCCCAAGACATTTCGGCCCTTAGCACATTTCTTTGCCTTGCTAACTACTATCGGAGGATTATTCCCGAGTTCAGCAGTCACTCCCAACCTCTAAATCAGTTACTGCGGATGTACACGGCAGTGGGCCGAAGAGCAGCAGATCGCCTTCTAGTTCTTGAAAGATGCGTTGAAACAGCACCCCGTGCTCCGGATGCTTGATCATTAGAATGCTTTCCTCTTTTACACTGATTGGAGCAGGTTTGGATTGGGGGCAGTTTTGGCTCAAATAGATGACGCCAGGGCTGAGTATGCTGTGGCTTACGCCAGCCGAAGCAATAATAGAGCGGAGGGGAATTACATCAGTTACCATGGAGAGCTCTTTGCAGTTGTTTGGGCAATTCAGCATTTCCGACCCTATTTATGCGGTATTCATTTCACTCTCATTACGGACCATCAAACTCTCAAATGGATCATGGAAGAAAGTAAGTTAACCGGCAAACTCGCCATATGGGTTTTGATCTTGCACGAATATGATTTCAATATTATCCACTGGAAGCGCCTCAAGAAGCTCGGATTTAATGGGGGGCGACAACCCGATCGGAAATCGATTCCTGGACACGCTCAACAGATTTCGTAACAAGGGTGGAAATAATTGGCACATCTAGTACGGCATGAGGAGGAAGAGAATGTGACCCGTCCAATAGAAATCGATGGAAAGCGAACACACCCTCTGAAACCCAGGGGACCACGGTTGCTAGAACATGGGGTGTCCCCAGCCAAGAAGCGTGAAACAAGAGTGGAGGCAATGAGGATCCAACTTCCCAAATAGGTAGCGGGAGCAACACGAGAAGTTGATAATAGACCTAATCCCCCCGTAGAGCAGGGAGGGATGCCTGAATGCGGGCTGTCAAGCTCGTGTGCGTTTTCGGCACACCTTTATTTTCCCAAGATATTCAGGCATCTTTCTACCTCGTACGGTCATAAGAGTACGGAGGAGGGAATACACCAAACAAGAAAAGATTGTGGTATTCCTTAAACTGAGCGGAAAACACTTTATTTCACGCTTAACAAAGTTTGGACGACAAAGTTATTCCTCTTCAAAGATTTCAATTCTGTTACATGAGACCAATTGCCACCAACCCTAGTGGGGGGTACATTGTGGAACGCCAAGTAACTTTTCGGATTGTCCTCTAGATGAAGCTATTAAATATCAGTAGAAATTCAGTTCAGGTTCAACTGACTCTCTGTCCATTAATTATATCAGGTCAAAGTTTGGCGTTTCCGCGTCATTTTCAGTACTTTGTCTTATAATAGTGGAACGAATTTTAACTTTGAGCCGCGAATTCAGGTGCATTCGGAAGTATAACTTTTTGCCCTAAGTGTAGTACGGCCTACTTTGTCTCATGTCAGCT
Source organism: Zygnema cylindricum (assembly GCA_037447655.1). Lineage (NCBI taxonomy): Eukaryota > Viridiplantae > Streptophyta > Zygnematophyceae > Zygnematales > Zygnemataceae > Zygnema > Zygnema cylindricum. The sequence continues at coordinate 160,183 of JBBHKE010001545.1, forward strand.
CGATAGCATTTGATTTTCGCTCATTGGCTCCTTGCATTGCTTTGACTTTTGGACCTGAAACTGGACAAACTTGGTTGTATAAGGCACTTGGGGCGAAGGAGACAGGTGGCTTTTTCAGTACTGTCTCCTGAGAAAACCCCCAGAAATTCCAAACAAACCCTCTTTGGAGAATCTTTGTTTTGGGTGTGTTTTGACTCTATTGCCATCTTGGTTTTGAATCTGTCTTTTGTGGAGATCATAGTTCAGGCGGGTAGTTGGCACTATCCATCCTTTAGGTGATTTTTGACTTTTTGCTGTTTGAAACCGAGAAGAGTCCTGTCTGTCCCGAGCTGCTACCACCGAGGGGTGAAGGAAGATCATACCCGCGTTCTATACCACCGGGAGAGGTT
>JBBHKE010001545.1:160581-263081 GCA_037447655.1 Zygnema cylindricum
TTATCCAGATTTTACTGATCTGGTAGAACTACTCCAAACTGGACTTAACCAAAGGTTAATTACCCTTCTTTAGGTTTTCCTAGATGTTTTTATTCGTTTTATTATTGATTCTCGCGAGTTTTATCACATCTACAAACACACCCTTCAGATTCCTTTATTGCGGGTTCCACCTCTTCCTCTTATTTTTGTAGATCCTTTTGGATTTCTTCCTATTAATTGGAAACCAATTCAGGTCAAACCTCATCAAGATGGTCTAGTCATTTTAGACCTATTCGCAGGCATAGGTACCTCTCTACTCTCATGCCTTCGCAACGGATTACTTATCAAGCACTACTACTCAGTTGACACTGACCCTTTAGCTCGGAAGGAAAGCCCAAACACATCAGTGTAATCTTTTACACGAACAATATCCACATCTTTTCCCTAAATTTGCCTTTGCTCACATGCATACTACCTTACCTCAAGATATTCGTTTGATAGGCAACCAACACCTTCTCGATGTGGAACCAATCGATCTTCTCTTTGCCGGTTGGGAGTGTCAAGGAATGTCACGAGAAGGCAAAGGTCTAGGCTTAGCTGACCCTTGCACCAAATTATTCTTTGAATTACTTCGTATTGGGCATTTTCTGCAATCTTTCGATCGACCATTGAGATATATTCTGGAAAACGTGGCAGCCTATAATGATCCTCGACCTACAGTGTTAGCTGATTGCAAGCGGATAGAAGCATTAATTGGTCCTCCTCTTATCATTGATGTCGCTCGTCACGGGTCCTTAGCTCATCGGGTTCGATGTAAATGGACAAACTTGATTGACATTGGACGCCTTAGAGGAGGAAATAAATGGAAAAACTTGATTGATATTGGACGCCTTAGAGGACATCTTTTTGTCAAACCTCCTTTCACAGATATTCAGACTGCACTTCTTGCTTTTCACGAAGTCCAAACATGTCTGCTGCTTGATCACCCGCCGAATTACAACATTAACTTCTCAGGCCAACCACTCAAAGTTCTCCCCACTCTAGTGTCTTATCCACACTCTCACGCTTTTTCTAATGATGGGCCCGGCCTACTCAGAAATATTCACATAGGCGGCCTAGATGAACGTACAGCCATAGAACGGGAACGCCTTATGCATTTCCTTCCCAACACTACGGCTGCCCATGGTCTCACAGAACGACAACGCTGCATCATTTTAGGTCGTGTCATGGACCCTCAATCTCTCTCAATTGTCTAAGGCCTCGGATTTGCAGCAGGTCGTTACGCACAAACCCATTCGTCTCAACCAGCTAGGGGGGGAGAATGCATCATCAATTTCTAAACACATACCTACACGATCTCAAGTCACCCTTAGAGGGATACCTTCTCATTTTTTCCTCTTTCCATCCCCTATTATTCCTTCTCTAGATGTCACAATCTACGATTTCTTGAACCCTAACCACATGTCATGGTCCATTTTGCCATATACTGGTGCCCAATCTGCTCCCTCTAGTCATATGTCAACACCTCCTCACTGAACTGCAGCCTTTCGTGTAGCCTTTCCTACTCGCAACTGGCACCATTGGACAAACTGCTTACAGGAAACACCGGTTGTTTACTCATTAGGTCAGTCACTTATCGCAGATGAACAGTTAGCTTTTGCAAAAGCCATGGAAGCAATGACGATTAAAGGTTCGGAAACTCCTAAATGGAAATTTGGCTCTAATCTCTCTCAATCTGAACATGATCTACTGAACTAAATGATTCTTCAGAATATCGACGCTTTTCCTTTCTCTATGGATGGTCTTGGTCGCCATACCACCTATAAAATGTCTATAGATCTTGAAGACGATCGTCCCATTTTCAAGCCGAAACACCGCTTATCCGAAACGGAATGGGAATTAGTGGACCAACGTTGCGCTGAATTAGAGGAAGCTGGCCTCATTTATCAATCGGATTCTACTTTTGCAGCACCCACTGTCATGCCTAGGAAAAAAGATGCCGAAGGAAACTTTACCGATCGCCGGATGTGCGGCGATTATCGTGAACTCGACGCTAGAACGATACAAGATCGACATCCAATACCATTAGCCGAATAAATATTTGATCATGTAGGTGGCTCTAAATATTTCAATATTCTGGATTTATGACAAGGCCTTAACCGGCTTGAAATAGAGGAAAAGGATTGGCATAAAACCGCCTTTTGGGGTAGTGATGGTCGTTGGGAGTGGTGTGTCATTCCTTTTGGACTTAAGAACGCCCCCGCAATTTTTCAAAAAGTAATGGATTCAATTTTAGGTGGTTGCAAGTTTGCACGATGTTATATTGATGATTTGATTATCGCCTCTGCCACATTTGAAGATCACGCAACTCATATCAAATGGGTCCTAACTGAACTGAAAAATGTCGGATTAAAATGTCATCCAACTAAATGTACTTTCGGGTCCGAGGGTGTGCCTTACCTTGGACATCGAGGGTGTGCTTTACCTTGGACATTTCTTTCCTTCGAGGGAATCACACCACTTAAAGCAAAAACCAAGGCTATCAGCAAACTGCCCACCCCCGTTGATCTCACGAGTCTTCGAGCTTTCCTATAATTAGCTAATTATTATCGCAAATTTGTCCCTAATGTAGAAATTAATGGTCTTTTAAAGTACTTTCTAGGTCTGAATAGACATAAGAAAGAAGCCGAGGCAGTCTACCTCTAACTTCTCTCTCCAACTCTCAAACTTGTCGCAGTCACTGAGAAATTGGAGAGGGAGCTAGAGCCATGGCTACCAAGACTATCCAGAGGTTTACGGGAATATATATTTTAGTTAGGGGTTTAATTTACTAAAAGGTATGTGCCTGCCACAGGATTTGATCCTGGAACCTACCGACCGGCAGTCAACCGGTAGTCAGTAGCCTTAGCCGTTAAGTGTAAAATCAGTGTTACGTACTATTAAGTTTGATAATTAATTAAACACTTCTACGTAGCATAGTTCATTTAACTGAAATAGTTTTACGGGATACATAGATCCAGTAAATGTAAAAGTACGGATTCCGGTACGAGTACGAAACCAATACCGCGCATTTATTCCTTTAGTGAAACGAATACCGCGCATGCATTTATTACGGCTACGATTAAATGTGAATTTAATCGGACGGCCGGAATTAACGCCGAGATCGCGGAAGAGGATTTTCGGCGGTTTGTGGTCATCGCCACATCGGATGACACGTGGCGGAATGACATTGGATCGCGGCATCTCCGAAGATTAAGGGAGCGAATCCGGACATACCACGTGTCGACATTTAGGCCATGTCGTACAATGTTCGTACAGAAAGTACACCGGCAGCTGTACTTTTGTGTACGAAACTGAAATCTGATTGGCTCCCTACATCAGTAGATAGAGTTTGTGAGAGAGATAGGACTTAGATAAAATAGAAGATAGGACCCTCTCTCCCAGAGAGCTTCTGTACAAAAGGTCAACTTTGACCCTCCATAACTTACTGCTCAGAGGGAGAAAATTGAGAGATTATTTTTGCTATCGACTCAGGGGAGTCTTGTCTTCACAGGGGTGAAGTTGGTCAGAGTTTTTGTTAGCCTGGGTGGCAGTTATTTTTGCTGAAACACAAAGGGGTCAGGGTTATCCAAGAGGCTTCTTGGAAGCTGTCCACTCTGAGGACTTATGGAGGTCTCAAAGTTTCACCTAGTTTTAGCACTATCGCTTCACCATTGAACGGTCTACTCAAAAAAGAGGCCCCTTTCGTATGGGGACCTGATCAGATTTTGGCTTTTTAGAAGTTGAAAGATGCCCTCTCTAATGCTCCCATCCTCCAACCTCCTAATCACATATTACCTTTCGGCCTACAAACAGACTTTGCAAAGCCTGGCATTGGGACCATCTTAGCTCTCTTAGCTCAACGTGAAGTAACATGAGAAGAATACGTGGTCCCTTACGCAAGCAGGAGTAATAATCTTGCGGAGTCAAATTACAGTAGTTATGAAGGAGAATGTCTGGCAACAGTTTGGGGTATTGTACACTTTCGTCACTACCTTTACGGAAAACCATTTACCCTTCTAACCGACCATGAACCTTTACATTGGCTGATGACAAACGATAAACTGTCAGGAAAATTAGCACGATCGGCATTAATTTTGCAAGAATATGATGTGGAAATAATTCATCGTCGAAGATAACTTAGTTTGAATGCAGACGGCATTTCCCGAAATCCTTTACCAAGGACCAAAGACAATGGAGTTCAGCATGATTTCGATGACGACTTAGCTACTATGTCAGCAGGGTTTTATATCACGCATTCTTCAGCCTCGCTGCCCAACTCTCGTTCTTAGTGAGTGGACGGTTGGGGCTTCCATCAAGTCTTGGAATTCCTCCAGGGTTTGGAGGAAGCAGATTCACCAGGAAAGAGGATCCACTTTCAAAGGAGGAAACAAAAGAAGGAGAGGTGGTGGACAAAAGAAAGGAGAAGGAGGCGACCACACCAATAACAACTGGTTCGGTATTCATGTCACCTATTCCGAGGAACGAGGAGAATGATACTGAAACCTGGGACTTCAACAATATGGCGGCAAAGCACTTCATCCTACGCCATCTCACTGAAGGACTTGCATGTCCTCATTTGGAGGTAGAAAGGGCATCCGATCTTTGGATGGCTCCCATAGAGATGTACCGAAGTGGTACCATTCAGCAACAACAGTTGGCTGATCAGAAAGTTAAGGAGTATGTATACAAAGGGAGAGGGATGTTGGATTTTTGCAATGAGCTTGCTACACTCTTCATGGAGCTAAAGAGTGCGGGAAAAGATTTTAGTGAAAAAGAAAAGGTTAACTGTTTACTGATGAAGTTACCCGATGAGTTCAAAAACATAGTCAACCGTGTGCAAGACTTGCCGGACTCAAGGTGGATATGGAACTCAGTGGTAGGGATGAATCTCGTTCGGGAGAATACGATTGAGATCTGAAGGGGAGGAATGAGTGGCCAAGCCTTCGCAACTGTGACCAATTGGAGGAACAAGGATTCCCGGAAACCGGTCGGAAACTATGGGGGGAGGGAGCAGAAAAATCAGATCGATGAGTTCGGACTAAGGGCTCCCAAAGGTTTATGTCATTTTTGTAAGAAACCTGGGCACTATATGGCAGAGTGCACTAAGCTAACCGAGCTTCGTTTAAAGGAGGGGCAGACCAATGGTATCGCGAGAGGAAATAAAAAGGCCCTTGTGACACAGGTACATGAGACGGAATTCGAGGACAAGGACGATGAGCTCCTTTTGGATGAGGAGTTGGAGGCGAAAAACGAGGTCGAAATACCACGAAGGCAGAAATGTGCTTACGGTGGATTGAGAGGTGAAGCAGGCTGGATTGTAGATTCAGGTGCCTCCATGCACATGTGTAAAGATAGGCACCTGTTCACTAAGATAACAAATATTCCCACCGTAGAGATAGAGTACAGGGATGGGAGGATAGTCACCACTACTCTTGTAGGATCGGTAGATTTGAAAGCGTTAGTAGAAGGAAAGACATCTATAGTAACATTCTCCGATGTATTGTTTATTCCGGAGCTGAACAAAAACCTCATCTCTACATCCGTATTAGATGATAAGGGTTTTTTCACTAGCACTAGGGAAGGAGTCTTTACTGCTAGTTTTGAGGAGGATGTCTATTTCATTGCTGAGAAAGGTAGCCATGGGATGTTTAGGCTGGTTTTAAGTAATGAAAAGAAGAAACTTTATTATGCTGGTGTTCATGATATTATGATGTGGCATAAGAGGCTTGGGCATGCGAATCTAGACAAGTTAAGAGAGATGAAAAAGATGGGAGTGGTGGAAGGAATTAAATTTAGTAAGAATGATAATATGTAGAAATTAATGGTTTTAAGTATTTTCTAGGTCTGAATAGAAATAAGAAAGAAGCCGAGGCAGTCTACCTCTAACTTCTCTCTCCAACTCTCAAACTTGTCGCAGTCACTGAGAAATTGGAGAGGAAGCTAGAGCCATGGCTACCTAGGCTATCCTCAGGTTTACGGGAAATTTATATTAGTATAGGGATTAATTATACTAAAAGGTATGTGCCGGCAACAGGATTTGATCCTGGTACCTGCCGGCCGTCAGTGAGTAGATAGCCGGTAGCCTTAGCCGTTAAGTCTAGAAGTAGTGTTACGTAGTATATAGTACGATAATTATTTAAACATGTACATGTAGGATAAGTCATTTAGCTATAACTGTTAACGGGATACATAGACATGGTAGTGTAAAAGTACGAATTGCGATACGGATAAGAAATCAATACCGCGCATTGATTTCGTAAGCGAAACAAATACCGCGCATGTATTTATTACGGCTACGATCAAATGCGAGTTTAATCGGACGGCCAGAATTAGCGCCGAGATCGCGGAAGGAGAATTCGGCGGTTTGTGGTCATCGCCACATCAGATGACACGTGGCAAAGTTACATTGGAGCGCGGCATCTCCGAGGATTAAAGGAGTGAATCCGGACATACCACGTGTCGACATTTAAGGCATGTCGTAGAGTGTCCGTACATAAAGTACACCGGCAGCTGTACTTTTGCGTACGGAACTATATTCTGATTGGTTCCGTACATCAGTAGATAGAGTCTGTGAGAGAGATAGGACTTAGAAAAATTAGAAGATAGGACCCTCTCTCATAGAGAGCTTCTGTACAAAAGGTCAACTTTGACCCTCCATAACTTACTGCTCAGGGGAGCAAATTCAGAGATTCTTTTTGCTATCGACTCAAGGGAGTCTTGTCTTTAGAGGGGTGAAGGTGGTCAGAGTTTTTGTCTGCCAGGGTGGCAGTTATTTTTGCTTAAACACAAAGAGGTCAAGATTATCCTAGAGGCTTCTTGGAAGCTGTCCACTCTGAGGACTTATGGAGGTCTCACAGTTTTAGGTTATGGGCCCACCCTCTAGGGTACCAATCTTTAATGGAACTGGCTTCATATACTGGGAAAGTATGATGATAGGAGCTCTATGCGAAAAAAGGTTTTGGGGGATAGTGAGTGGACGATTGGGGCGTCCATCAAGTCTTGGAATTCCTCCAGGGTTTAAAGGAAGCACATTCACCAGGAAAGAGGATTCACCTTCAACGGAGGAAACAAAGGAAGGAGAGGTGGTGGACAAAGGAAAGGAGAAGGAGGCGACCACACCAATAGCAACTGGTTTAGCATTCATGTCACCTATTCCGAGGAACGAGGAGAATGATACTGAAACCTGGGACTTCAACAATATGGCGGCAAAGCACTTCATCCTACGCCATCTCACTCAAGGACTTGCATGTTCTCATTTGCAGGTAGAGAGGGCATCCGATCTTTGGATGGCTCTCATAGAGATGTACCGAAGTGGTACGATTCAGCAACAACAGTTGGCTGATGAGAAAGTTAAGGAGTATGTATACAAAGGGGAAATATGTTGGATTTTTGCAATGAGCTTGCTACACTCTTCATGGAGCTAGAGAGTGCGGGAAAAGTTTTTAGTGAAAAAGAAAAGGTTAAGTGTTTACTAATGAAGTTTATCTGATGAGTTCGAAAACATAGTCAACCGTGTGCAGGACTTGCCGGACTCAAGGTGGATATGGAACTCAGTGGTAGGGATGATTCTCGCTCGAGAGAATACGATTGAGATCCGAAGGGGAGGAAAGAGTGGCCAAGCCTTGGCAACTGCGACCGATTGGAGGAACAAGGATTCCCGGAAACTAGTCGGAAACTATGGGGGTAGGGAGCAGAAAAAACAGGTTGACGAGTTCGAACCAAGGGCTCCCAAAGGTTTATGTCATTTTTATAAGAAACCGGGGCACTATTTGGCAGAGTGCACTAAGCTAACCGAGCTTCGGTTAAAGGAGGGGCAGACCGGTGGTACCCCGAGAGGAAAGAAAAAGGCCCTTGTTACACAGGTACTTGAGGCGGAATCCGAGGACGAGGACGATGAGCTCCTTTTGGATGAGGAGTTGGAGGCGAAAACTGAGGTTGAAATTTCACGAAGGCAGAAATGTGCTTACAGTGGATTGAAAGGTGAAGCAGGCTGGATTATAGATTCAGGTGCCTTAATGCACATGTGTAAGGATAGGCACTTGTTCACTAAGATACGAAAGATTCCCACCGTAGAGATAGAGTACGGGGATGTTAGGATAGTCACCACTACTCTTGTAGGATCGGTAGATCTGAAAGTGTTAGTAGAAGGAAAGACATCCATATTAACATTCTCCGATGTAATGTTTATTCCGGAGCTGAACAAAAACCTTATCTCTACATCTGTATTAGATGATAAGGGTTTTTTTACTAGCACTAGGGAAGGAGTCTTTACTGCTAGTTTTGAGGAGGATGTCTATTTCATTGCTGAGAAAGGTAGCCATGGGATGTTTATGCTGATCTTAAGTAATGAAACAAAGAAACTTTATTATGCTGGTGTTCATGATATTATGATGTGGCATAAGAGGCTTGGGCATGTGAATCTAGATAAGTTAAGAGAGATGAAAAAGATGGGAGTGGTGGAAGGGATTCAGTTCAGTGAGAGTGATGATATAAGTGAGTGTAGTGGGTGTGCTCAAGGTAAAGCACACAGATTACCCTTTCCTAAAACAGCCACCTACAAGGGAGAAAAACTTCTAGATCAAGTACACAAAGATATTTGGGGACCGGCTAGAGTGCCCTCACCGGGGGGGAAAAGATTTATGATAGATATAACTGATGATAGGTCTCGGTATTCCCGTGTGTATTTTTTGAAATACAAGTCAGAAGCTGAGGATTGTTTTAGACAATATAAAGCATGGAGCGAAAAACTCCATGAAACTCCAATCAAGAGAGTAAGGAGTGACAATGGTGGAGAGTATACTTCTAACCAGTTTGAGGATTTTTTGAGGGAAGATGGGGTTCAACATCAAAAGATAGTTCCAGAAAATCCGGAACAGAATGGGGTAGCTGAAAGGTTAAATAGAACACTAAGTGATAGTGCTAGAAGTATGTTGTCGGATAAGAAGATAGGAAAAAGGTTTTGGGCAGAAGCAATGAACTGTGCTAATTACCTCCAAAATAGAGTTCTTACTTCAGCTATAAAAGATCAAACACCTTATGAGAGATGGACAGGCCGGAAACCAGACATATATCACGTAAAGGTTTTTGGCAGTCAATTTTTCAGTCTAGATACAGTTCGGTCTAATTGGAAGCTAGATCCTAAAGGAAAACCGGGATACTTATTAGGATATGATGAGGATGTTAAAGGATATAGAGTTTATGATCTAAAAAGGGAAGATATAATCTTAGTAAAGCATCTAGTAGTTATGGATGAAGGAAAGTCTGTGGATCCCTTCAAATATACAAAGTCAGTAAAAATCAGATTTGAGTCAGAAAATTCTGATGACTTTGAGCTTCCTAACTATCCAGGTTTTAGAGACGATGACATTCTTGCAGGTACAAATCAGACTGAAAAAGACTCGGCTGTGGAAACTCCACTGACAACTCTACCCGAAGCGGAAGACGTGGTGGAAATTGATTCGAAATCAAGGGATAGGGGAGAAACCGAGTTTGTTCGAAAGAATCCACGAGAACCATCTATTCCGGCCTCAGATTTTGAAGGGGGAAGGAGAAGTAGTAAAAGACTGCAAGAAAAAATGGTTAATAACAAGGTAACAAAACTATCTCATCAAGATGAACCTCAAACTTATGGAGAGGCGATGACTTGTCCAGAAAGAAATCGGTGGAAGACAGCCATCAATGAAGAGATGGCCTCAATTATGGCAGCCGATACTTGGGAGCTGGTGGATTGTCCACCTAACCGAAAACCAATCGGTTGTAAATGGGTTTTCAAATTAAAACTGAACCCAAATAACACAATCGAGCACTATAAGGCCCGACTAGTGGCAAAGGGATTTACACAAAAGGAGGGAATTGACTACGAGGAAACCTTTGCCCCGCTGGTCAGATTTCCCTCTTTCCGCATACTTCTCAGCCTGGCAGCAGCGGAAGACATGGAAGTGCACCAGATGGACATCAAAACAGCCTTTTTGCATGGAGAATAAGAAGAGGAGATCTTCATGCGACAACCTGAAGGGTTTGTGGAAGAAGGAGAGGAGAGTAAGGTATGCCGGCTGATTAAATCTCTTTATGGTTTGAAACAGGCGCCTCGACAGTGGAATAAGAAGCTTGATGAGTTTCTTACCGGTCTGGGATATATCCGGATAAGCTCAGATCACTCAATCTATGTTTTCGAAAATGAGGAAGGTTTTATATTTATTGCAATTTATGTTGATGATTTGCTTGTTTTAAGTAAATCAATGGAAAAAATTAATAAACTGAAAACCGATCTTAAGGGGAGATTTGAAATGAAGGATATGGGGGAAGCAAAATATATTTTGGGAATTAAAGTAGAGAGAGACCGAAAAAGAAAAATTATAAGATTGACTCAAAACGAAGCAATAGGGAACATGCTTGAAAAATTTCAAATGGATAAAGCTAATAGTTGTACAACTCCAATGGAATTGAAGAAGGGAAGTGAGGGGAGTGAGGAAGAAGGAGTCATAGTTTTAGACGAGGAATTATCTCCTGAAGAACAGAAGTTCATGCATACTATTCCTTACAGGCAAGTAGTGGGAAGTCTAATCTATTTTATGAATTGTACCCGACCGGATTTAGCTGCAGCTGTAGGAGTGCTGAGTAGAAGTCTAAATGCTCCCACTAAGAGGGATTGGGAGGTTGCTAAGAGAGTCTTTAGATATTTGATAGGAACTAGGGATCTATGGTTGCATTTGGGTGGGGAGAATACTGACATCACTACTTGGAGTGATGTCAGTTATGGTGATGCTCCGATGAGGAGATGCACTTCTGGATATCTATTATATGTGGGTGATGGGGCTTGCTGTTGGAGTAGCAAACAGCAAAAGGTTATTGCTCAGTCCACCATGGAGGCTGAGAATATGGCCTCTTGCTCTGCTGTAAAAGAAATGATGTGGGTCAAGTCTTTACTTGGTGAACTTGGTCATCTTAAGAGTGGTGTGCAGAAAATATTTTGTGATAATCAAGCAGCAATCGCTATTTCTGCCAATCCTAAACATCATTTTAAAGCTAAACACATGGACATTAGACTCAGCTTTGTTAGAGAGAAAGTAGAAAATAAAATAATCAGTTTAGAGTACCGACCAGATAGTGAGATGGTAGCAGATATGATGACCAAACCTGTGCCTTCCCCTAAGCTAATTTTCTGCAGGGAGAAGTGTGGTATGAAATTAAAGATTGACTAGAAAATAAGGGGAGTGTAGAAATTAATGGTTTTAAGTATTTTCTAGGTCTGAATAGAAATAAGAAAGAAGCCGAGGCAGTCTACCTCTAACTTCTCTCTCCAACTCTCAAACTTGTCGCAGTCACTGAGAAATTGGAGAGGAAGCTAGAGCCATGGCTACCTAGGCTATCCTCAAGTTTACGGGAAATTTATATAAGTATAGGGATTAATTACTAAAAGGTATGTGCCGGCAACAGGATGTGATCGTGGTACCTGCCGGCCGTCAGTGAGTAGATAGCCGGTAGCCTTAGCCGTTAAGTCTAGAAGTAGTGTTACGTAGTATATAGTATGATAATTATTTAAACATGTACATGTAGGATAAGTCATTTAACTATAACTGTTAACGGGATACATAGATATGGTAGTGTAAAAGTACGAATTGCGATACGGATAAGAAATCAATACCGCGCATTGATTTCGTAAGCGAAACAAATACCGCGCATGTATTTATTACGGCTACGATCAAATGCGAGTTTAATCGGACGGCCGGAATTAGCGCCGAGATCGCGGAAGGAGAATTCGGCGGTTTGTGGTCATCGCCACATCGGATGACACGTGGCAAAGTTACATTGGAGCGCGGCATCTCCGAGGATTAAAGGAGCAAATCCGGATATACCACGTGTTAACATTTAAGGCATGTCGTACAGTGTCCGTACATAAAGTACACCGGCAGCTGTACTTTTGCGTACGGAACTCTAATCTGATTGGTTCCGTACATCAGTAGATAGAGTCTGTGAGAGAGATAAGACTTAGAAAAATTAGAAGATAGGACCCTCTCTCCCAGAGAGCTTCTGTACAAAAGGTCAACTTTGACCCTCCATAACTTACTGCTCAGGGGAGCAAATTCAGAGATTCTTTTTGCTATCGACTTAGGGGAGTCTTGTCTTTAGAGGGGTGAAGGTGGTCAGAGTTTTTGTCTGCCAGGGTGGCAGTTATTTTTGCTTAAACACAAAGGGGTCATGATTATCTTAGAGGCTTCTTGGAAGCTGTCCACTCTGAGGACTTATGGAGGTCTCAGAGTTTCATAATAAAAGTGATTGTAGTGGATGTGCTCAAGGTAAAGCACACAGATTACCCTTTCCTAAAACAGCCACCTACAAGGGAGAAAAACTTCTAGATCAAGTACACAAAGATATTTGGGGACCGGCGAAAGTGCCCTCACCGGGGGGGAAGAGATTTATGATGACTATCACTGATGATTGGTCTCGGTATTCCCGAGTGTATTTTTTGAAAAACACGTCCGAAGCTCAGGATTGTTTTAGACAATATAAAGCATGGAGCGAAAAACTTCATGAAACTCCAATCAAGAGAGTAAGGAGTGACAATGGTGGAGAGTATACTTCTAACCAGTTTGAGGATTTTTTGAGGGAAGATGGGGTTCAACACCAAAAGACAGTGCCAAAAAATCCTGAACAGAATGGGGTAGCTGAAAGGTTAAATAGAACACTAAGTGATAGTGCTAGAAGTATGTTGTCGGATAAGAAGATAGGAAAAAGGTTTTGGGCAGAAGCAATGAACTGTGCTAATTACCTCAAAAATAGAGTTCTTACTTCAGCTATAAAAGATCAAACACCTTATGAGAGATGGACAGGCCGGAAACCAGACATATATCACGTAAAGGTTTTCGGCAGTCAATTTTTCACTCTAGATACAGATCGATCTAATTGGAAGCTAGATCCTAAAGGAAAACCGGGATACTTATTAGGATATGATGAGGATGTTAAAGGATATAGAGTTTATGATCTAAAAAGGGAAGATATAATCTTAGTAAAGCATCTAGTAGTTATGGATGAAGGAAAGTCTGTGGATCCCTTCAAATATACAAAGTCAGTAAAAATCAGATTTGAGTCAGAAAATTCTGATGACTTTGAGCTTCCTAACTATCCAGGTTTTAGAGACGATGACATTCTTGCAGGTACAAATCAGATTGAAAAAGACTCGGCTGTGGAAACTCCCGTGACAACTCTACCCGAAGCGGAAGACGTGGTGGAAATTGATTCGAAATCAAGGGATAGGGGAGAAGCCGAGTTTGTTCGAAAAAATCCACGAGAACCATCTATTCCGGCCTCGGATTTTGAGGGGGGAAGGAGAAGTAGCAAAAGACTGCAAGAAAAACAGGTTAATAACAAAGTAACTAAACTATCTCATCAAGATGAACCTCAAACTTATGGAGAGGCGATGACTTGTCCAGAAAGAAATCGGTGGAAGAGAGCCATCAATGAGGAGATGGCCTCAATTATGGCAGCCGATACTTGGGAGCTGGTGGATTGTCCACCTAACCGAAAACCAATCGGTTGTAAGTTGGTTTTCAAATTAAAACTGAACCCAAATAACACAATCGAGCGCTACAGGGCCGATTAGTGGCAAAGGGATTTACACAAAAAGAGGGAATTGACTACAAGGAAACCTTTGTCCCAGTCTTCAGATTTCCCTCCGTCCGCATACTTCTCAGCTTGGCAGCAGCGGAAGACATGGAAGTGCACCAGGTGGACATCAAAACAGCCTTTTTGCATGGAGAATAAGAAGAGGAGATCTTCATGCGACAACCCGAAGGGTTTGTGGAGGAAGGAGAGGAGAGTAAGGTATGCCGGCTGATTAAATCTCTTTATGGCTTGAAACAGGCGCCTCGACAGTGGAATAAGAAGCTTGATGAGTTTCTTACCGGTTTGGGATATATCCGGATCAGCTCAGATCACTCAATCTATGTTTTCGAAGATGAGGAAGGTTTTATATTTATTGCAATTTATGTTGATGATTTGCTTGTCTTAAGTAAATCAATGGAAAAATTAATAAACTGAAAACCGATCCTAAGGGGAGATTTGAAATGAAGGATAGGGGGGAAGCAAAATATATTTTGGGAATTAAAGTAGAGAGAGACCGAAAAAGAAAAATTATAAGATTGACTCAAAATGAAGCAATAGGGAACATGCTTGAAAAATTTCAAATGGATAAAGCTAATAGTTGTACAACTCCAATGGAATTGAAGAAGGGAAGTGAGGGGAGTGAGGAAGAAGGAGTCATAGTTTTAGACGAGGAATTATCTCTTGAAGAACAGAAGTTCATGCATACTATTCCTTACAGGCAAGTAGTGGGAAGTCTAATCTATTTTATGAATTGTACCCGACCGGATTTAGCTGCAGCTGTAGGAGTGCTGAGTAGAAGTCTAAATGCTCCCACTAAGAGGGATTGGGAGGCTGCTAAGAGAGTCTTTAGATATTTGATAGGAACTAGGGATCTATGGTTGCAATTGGGTGGGGAGAATACTGACATCACTACTTGGAGTGATGTCAGTTATGGTGATGCTCCGATGAGGAGATGCACTTCTGGATATCTATTATATGTGGGTGATGGGGCTTGCTGTTGGAGTAGCAAACAGCAAAAGGTTATTGCTCAGTCCACCATGGAGGCTGAGAATATGGCCTCTTGCTCTGCTGTAAAAGAATTGATGTGGGTCAAGTCTTTACTTGGTGAACTTGGTCATCTTAAGAGTAGTGTGCAGAAAATATTTTGTGATAATCAAGCAGCAATCGCTATTTCTGCCAATCCTAAACATCATTTTAAAGCTAAACACATGGACATTAGACTCAGCTTTGTTAGAGAGAAAGTAGAAAACAAAATAATCAGTTTAGAGTACCGACCAGATAGTGAGATGGTAGCAGATATGATGACCAAACCTGTGCCTTCCCTTAAGCTAATTTTCTGCAGGGAAAAGTGTGGTCTGAAATTAAAGATTGACTAGAAAATAAGGGGAGTGTAGAAATTAATGGTTTTAAGTATTTTCTAGGTCTGAATAGAAATAAGAAAGAAGCCGAGGCAGTCTACCTCTAACTTCTCTCTCCAACTCTCAAACTTGTCGCAGTCACTGAGAAATTCGAGAGGGAGCTACAGCCATGGCTACCAAGGCTATCCAGAGGTTTACGTGAATATATATTTTAGTAAGGGGTTTAATTTACTAAAAGGTATGTGCCGGCCACAGGATTTGATCCTGGTACCTACCGGCCGACAGTCAACCGGTAGTCGGTAGCCTTAGCCGTTAAGTGTAGAATCAGTGTTACGTACTATTAGGTTTGATAATTAATTAAACACTTCTACGTAGCATAGTTCATTTAACTGAAATAGTTTTACGAGATACATAGATCCAGTAAATGTAAAAGTACGGATTTCGGTACGAGTAGGAAACCAATACTGCGCATTTATTCCTTTAGTGAAACGAATACCGCGCATGCATTTATTACGGCTACGATTAAATGTGAATTTAATCAGACGGCCGGAATTAACGCCGAGATCGCGGAAGAGGATTTTCGGCGGTTTGTGGTCATCGCCACATCTGGATGACACGTGGCGAAATTCCATTGGATTGTGGAATCTCCGGAGATTATGGCACCGAATCCGGATTTGACATGTGTCGACATTTTGGCCATGTCGTACAATGTCCGTACATAAAGTACACCGGCAGTTGTACTTTTGCGTACGGAACTCAATTCTGATTGGTTCCGTACATCAGTAGATAGAGTCTGTGAGAGAGATAGGACTTAGAAAAAATAGAAGATAGGACCCTCTCTCCCAGAGAGCTTCTGTACAAAAGGTCAACTTTGACCCTCTATAACTTACTGCTCAGAGGGAGCAAATTGAGAGATTATTTTTGCTATCGACTCAGGGGAGTCTTGTCTTCACAGGGGTGAAGTTGGTCAGAGTTTTTGTTAGCCAGGGTGGCAATTATTTTTGCTGAAACACAAAGGGGTCAGGGTTATCCTAGAGGCTTCTTGGAAGATGTCCACTCTGAGGACTCATGGAGGTCTCAGAGTTTCACCTAGTTTTAGCACTGTCGCTTCACCATTGAACGATCTACTCAAAAAAGAGGCCCCTTTCGTATGGGGACCTGATCGATTTTGGCTTTTTAGAAGTTGAAAGATGCCCTCTCTAATGCTCCCATCCTCCAACCTCCTAATCACAAATTACATTTCGGCCTACAAACAGATTTTGCAAATCCTGGCATTGGGACCATCTTAGCTCTCTTAGCTCAACGTGAAGTAACAGGAGAAGAATACGTGGTCCCTTACGCAAGCAGGAGTAATAATCTTGCGGAGTCAAATTACAGTAGTTATGAAGGAGAATGTCTGGCAGTAGTTTGGGGTATTGTACACTTTCGTCACTACCTTTATGGAAAACCATTTACCCTTCTAACCGACCATCAACCTTTACATTGGCTGATGACAAACGATAAACTGTCAGGAAAATTAGCACGATCGGCATTAATTTTGCAAGAATATGATGTGGAAATAATTCATCGTCGAAGATTACTTAGTTTGAATACAGACGGCATTTCCCGAAATCCTTTGCCAAGGACCACAGACAATGGAGTTCAGCATGATTTCAATGACGACTTAGCTACTATGTCAGCAAGGTTTTATATCACGCATTCTTCAGCCTCGCTGCCCAACTCTCGTTCTGCCTCGGATCCATGGCGAGACAGAGCACTAATTCTTTTCCTCTCCTCACAAACCTTCCGACCAAACACCACATCGGAGGAGGAGGAACGAGTAAAGAAAAGGGCTAAAAGATGTCTTTGGCTAGGTGGTTCGCTAGTTCGATTTTTAGCGGAGAGTAGTTACAAACACGTGGCACGCCCGACTAAACACCTCTCGCTGATTGAACAAATTCACACCGAGTTGGGCCACTATAGGACCAAATGCACCTTAAGTTTGCTGTAGGCACGCTATTGGTGGTCTGGGATGCAATCTGATGTCGTTGCGGCATTGCATAAGTGTGCAATATGTGATTGTCTACATACCTCTTTTAGCAACCGGCAGACTACCCTCCAACCATTACCCATCAAGGGGTTATTTTACCGCTGGTCGTGCGATTTGGCAGGCCCATTCCTGAAATCTCGGAGGGGGAAACAATACATAATGATCATGATTGAAAATTTTAGCAAATGGGTTGAAGCAGTAGCGTTACCACATAAAACTGCTAAGCTCACCACCGTCGCTTTTAAAGAACATGTCCTTATCAGATACGGCGCTCCAGCCGAATTCCTCACTGATCAAGGGACTGAATTCCGCGGAGAATTCCAAGAAATGCTAGATGACGCTCTCATAGACCATCGTTGAACAAGCCGCGATCATCCACAGGCTGATGGATTGGCGGAACGTGCAGTTCAGACCTTCAAGTGGGCATTAGGGAACCATTGACGAGTCACTTGGCTATATTGCCATGGGGTATCGAATGTCGGTACAGGCAAGTCTTGCTAATTTTAATCCGTACTATGTCTTATTTGGGCGTCAACCCTTCCTGGGTAGGAATATCCAGAAAGCCGCAAGCTTTCCTCTTCCCTAACTGTCTGACGGGGTTTTTCTGGAAGAACTTACTAACAGGGTGTTGCTTTTTGCCCAAGAGATGCCCATGGCTTTTGACAACCTGCAGATCGCCCAGCACTGAGATACTTTACGCTTTGCCACTACACGCAGCAGCGGCTACCGGGCTACCGGCCCTAACAGAAGCCTTATCGAGTGGGAGTCTATGTCTACTTACGGCGCCAATCCTTACGGCGCCAATCCTTCGATACCTTGGACACAGATGTTTCACCTCATATTCTCCGAATAATCGAAGTAGATACGAATGGCATGCTAAGACTTCAAGGAGCAGATACGCGAACCTTGCGGGAGCATTCAAAGAACTGTGCTCCATGTTATTTACCGGATCTTTCCCAAGACATGGACCCTATGCGTATGCCTATCACTAAGGCTACAGAATGCACACTTTGCAACCGAGCCTACGCAGAAACATCAATGCTTCTATGCGACCATTGCAACCAAGGATTTCACATGGAGTGTTTGGTTCCTCCATTAACAGCAGTTCCGGACGGTCATTAGTTTTGTCACGGCTGCCGAGAGTTACCACTCGTATTGGCCAGCTCTTCGGCAAGCTAAAGAGCTAGGGGGGGAATAAACTGAGCCTCCTAACTTCCTCTCTCACTCCAGCTTTTCTTTTTCTTGTGAAATGTTTATTTGTTGTTTGGTGCCTGTACAAATTTATGCTACCAATTCTTTTCTATGTCACGACATTTTTTTTGCTGATTTTTTCATCCTTTTCTTTTGCATCTGATTGTGTTGCATCTTTATCATTTCGTTTGTCACATGCACGACAGCTGTAATGCCGCATTGTGTTGCCACATTTTAATTATATTTAATCACATTCTAACTGCATTTTTATTATATTTGATCCTCATGTAAACGGTATGTATAAACTAACGCCACACTAATTTGTATTGTGGTATGTTTCGGTGGCGACAGGACCGTACATATTTTCGTTGACGCCGTGAAACCCGCAAACATTTTGAAGTTCGTACGTCTATTCATTAGGCGCCAGAATTTACGCGAACAAGTCTAAATTTTGTATGTACGATTGGCGAACTGAAGCGCCAACCTGGAAATATGTCAGGACCAACGCGAGTTTGAACGCGCATCTACGGCCGCGGATGATTTAGACGAACGAACGATTGTGATTCGAACTGCACACGGCAACGCGATTGGTCCATTTTAAGTCGTGGACCCTTGGAGGTCTCAAGCATTTATATGTAGCATAAGAAGGTTTTTATCGTAGGCTGTAGATTTTGTAACGTAAGGCAAACGATTCTGGTCGCCTATTGGCCAGAATCCAAACTAGGCGCAGACAACTACATAAAACACATGTATTTGTAGTAGGTTAGATGCTCAGCTGTAGACTTCATACTTAGCAAATTTTAGGAGAATTATGTGCTCACAATTTCAAGAGCACAAGAATTCTCTTTTTGGAAGATTTGACCTAAACTTAGAGGATTTTTCTTGTGAAATTGTCATGATAGTTTTAGTGACTATTTTTCTGGTCATTAAGCGTTTTGCTGCTTAGCTCTTACTTTCTTTCTCTGTAAACCTGCCTGACAAATTAATCTACGCGGCTCACACCGAGGCCTAACGGGTTTCCCTTCACTTCTTCTCTCGTCCGATCAAGTGGATTGATGCTCAACCTTCTTTCTCAAGTTGTTGCTGAACCTTGGATTGTGATAGCACATTTTTGGGTTTGTTGTGTGGTTTACTAGGTGATAGTGGAATAGGGTTGGCTTTCCTTGTATGTTTTGTGTGTGACTAAATCTGGGTGATAGTGGATTAGGGTTGGCTTTCCTTGTATGTTTTGTGTGTGACTAAATCTAGTTATCTCAGATTTGCTCGCAGTTTGCTACATTTTCAGTTTGTGTGTTGTGATATTAAGTTAAATCTTTATTTATTGAACTCCTGTAAGGAATATAAACTGGCCAAGGAGCCTAGTGGCTATCCGTTGGCTTAATAATAAACTGAGCCTGGTAGCTTCCTCTCTCACTCTACTTTTTCCTTTTCTTGTGATATGTGTATTTGTTGTTTGTTGCCTGTACAAATATCTACTTCCAATTCTCTTCTATGTCACGACCTTTTTTTTGCTGATTTCTTCATCCTTTTCTTTTGCAGCTGATTGTGTTGCATGTTTATCATTTCGTTTGTCACATGCACGACAATGATCATCATCATCATCATCATCATAATGATCGTCATAATCGTCACGATCGTCATGATGGTCATGTTCGTCATGATCGTCATGATCATCATTATCATCATCATGATCGTCATTATCGCCATGATCGTCATGATTATCATGATCGTCATGATCCTCATGAGCGTCATAATCGTCATGATCATCATGATCGTCATGATCGTCATCATTGGCATCATCATCTTCCTGATCGTCATCATCATCATCATCCTCATGATCGTCATCATCCTCATGATTGTCATCATCGTCATGTTCGTTATGATCGTCATCATCGTCATCATCGTCATCATCGTCATTATTGTCATCATCATCATCATCATCATGATCGTCATGATCGTCATCATCATCATCATCGTCGTCATCATGATTGTCATCATCGTCACGATCGTAATGATCGTCATCATCATCATCATCATCATCCTCATCATCATCATGATCGTCATCATTATCATCATCATCATCATCATCGTCATCGTTGCCACGATCATCATCATCATCATGATCGTCATGATCGTCATGATCGTCATGATCGCCATGATCGCCATGAGCATCATGATCTTCATGATCGTCATGATCGTCATGATCATCATCATCGTCATCATCATCATCATCGTCATCATCGTCATCATCCTCATCATTGTCATCATCATCATCATCATCATCGTCATGATCGTCATCATCATCATCATCATCATCATCGTCATCGTCATCATGATTGTCATCATCGTCACGATCGTCATGATCATCATAATCGTTATGATCGTCATGATCGTCATCATCATCATGATCATCATAATCATCACGATCTTCATGATTGTCATGTTCGTCATGTTCGTGATAATGGTCGTCATCGTCATGATCATCACAATCGTCATCATCTTCATTATCGTCATGTTTGTCATGATCATCATGATCGTCATGATCGTCATGATCGTCATGATCGTCAACTTCGTCATGATCGTCATAATCATAATCGTCATGATCGTCATCATCATCATGATCGTCATAATCGTCACGATCGTCATGATGGTCATGTTCGTCATGTTCGTCATAATCGTCATCATCGACATCGTCGTCATATCGTCATGATCGTCACGATCGTCATGATCGTCACGATCATCATGATCGTCATGATCGTCATGATCGTCACGATCCTCATGATCGTCACGATCATCATGATCGTCACGATCGTCATCATCATCACGATCGTCATCATCGTCATGATCGTCATTATCGCCATGATCGCCATGATCGCCATGATCGTCATGATTATCATCATCATGATCATCATGATCATGATCATCATCATCATTATCATCATCATCGTCATAATCGTCACTATCGTCAGAATGGTCATGTTCATCATGATCGTCATAATCATCATTATCATCATCATCATGATCGTCATCATCGCCATGATCGTCATGATTTTCATGATTGTCTGGATCGTCGTCATACACATCATCATCATCATCATCATCATCATGATCATCATGATCGTCATGATCGTCATCATCATCATCATCATCATCATTATCGTCATCATCCTCTAGATTGTCATCATCATCATCATCGTCATGATCGTCATGTTCGTCATGTTCGTCATGATCGTCATCATCATCATCATCATCATAATCATTATCGTCATCATCGTCCTGATCCTCATCATCATCATCATCGTTATGATCGTCATGATCGTCATGTTCGTCATAATCGTCACGATCGTCATGATCGTCATCATCATCATCATCATCATCATCGTCACGATCGTCATGATCGTCATAATCGTCATCATCGTCACGATCGTCATGATCGTCATCATCATCATTATCATCATCATCATCATCATCCTCATCATCATCATGATCGTCATCATCATCATCATCATCATCATCGTCATCATTGCCACGATCGTCATGTTGGTCATGTTCGTCATGATCGTCACGATGATGATGATGATCATCGTCATCATGATCATCATGATCGTCATGATCGTCATGATCGCCATGATCGTCATGAGCCTCATGATCGTCATGATCGTCATGATCGTCATGATCGTCATTATCGTCATTATTGTCGTCATCGTCATCATCGTCATCATCGTCATCATTGTCATCTTCATCATCATCATGATCCTCATGATCGTCATCATCATCATCATCATCATCATCATCGTCATGATTGTCATCATCGTCACGATCGTCACGATCGTCATAATCGTTATGATCGTCATCATCGTCATTATCTTCATGATAGTTATGATCGTCATGATCGTTATGATCGTCATGATCGTCATCATCATCATGATTGTCATAATCGTGAGGATCGTCATGATGGTCATGTTCGTCATGTTTGTCATCATCGTCATCATCGTCATCATCGTCATCATCGTCATCATCGTCATAATCGTCATCATCTTCATTATCGTCATGTTTGTCATGATCGTCATGATCTTCATGATCGTCATGATCGTCATCTTCGTCATGATCTTCATGATGTTCTTCATCGTCACGATCGTCATCATCGTCATAATCGTCTTGATCGCCATGATCGTCATGATCGTCATCTTCGTCATGATCATCACCATGTTCTTCATCGTCACGATCGCCATGATCGTCACGATCGTCACGATCGTCATGATCGTCATGATCGTCATGATCGTCATGGTCGTCATGATCGTCATCATCATGATCGTCATGATCGTCATCATCATCATCATCATCATCATGATCGTCATAATCGTCACGATCGTCATGATGGTCAAGTTCCTCATGATCGTCATGATCATCATTATCATCATCATCATTATCGTCATGATTGCCATGATCGTCATGAGCGTCATGATCGTCATGATCGTCATGATCGTCATGATCGTCATCATCATCATCATCGTCATCATTGTCATCATGGTCATCATTGTCATCATCATCATGATCATCATCATCATCATCATCATCATCATCATCATCCTCCTCATCATCATCATGATCGTCATCATCATCATCATCATCCTCATCATCATCATTATCGTCATCATTGTCCTGATCGTCATCATCATCATGATCGCCATGTTCGTCATGATCGTCATGTTCGTCATCATCTTCATCATCGTCATCATCGTCATCATCGTCATCATCGTCATCATCATCATCATCATCATCATCATCATCATCCTCATCATCATCATGATCGTCATCATCATCATCATAATCATCATCGTCATCATTGCCACGGTCGTCATGTTGGTCATGTTCGTCATGATCGTCACGGTGATGATGATGATCATCATCATCATGATCGTCATGATCGTCATGATCGTCATGTTCGCCATGATCGTCATGAGCGTCATGATCGTCATGATCGTCACGATCGTCATCATCGTCATCATCATCATCATCGTCATCATCGTCGTCATCATCGTCGTCATGGTCATCGTCGTCATCATCGTGATCATCATCATCATTGTCATCATCATCGTCGTCATCATCTTCGTCATCATCCTCATCATCATCATCATCATCGTCGTCGCCGTCATCATCAACATCATCGTCATTATCATCAACATCAACCTCATCATCATCATCATCGTCGTTGTCGTCATCGTCATCATCATCAACATCAGCACATCATCAACATAAACATCAACAGCATCAACTTAACAGATGACCACATGGTCACACCACTCCAGCATGAAATAAGAAAAATATTTCCCAAAATTGATTTGTAGGTAGTTGATTAGTAATGGTGGGCTCCGCCCAATTGAAAAGATAAGCACACAATCAAAGGTGTTGACACTATTACTTGTGCACAATGAGCAAAGTGATCCCAAGGAAAACCCAATTTCCAATCATCTTAACCCGTCATGTCATCCTATTCCTTACAAGATACAACCCTTCACTTCCCAAGGAGGATAAAAAAACGAAAAAAAAACGAAAAAAAATCTTTACCAAATTATGGTTTTGCAATACAAGAACCGGCAAAAACTACTCTTAAAAGCAAGCACATTTTCAAAGCATGCTAATCGAGTACAAATTGAACTAGTATAGAAAGTAAAAACCTAGAGGAAAGTAGATATTATCTCCTCCCTAGAGAACACAAAGACAATACTTAATAACGCTCCGCTACAATTATCGTTGTTTTATCCGCTCCCAATCTACCTCTCCCCGCTCTCTCGCCCTCTTCCTCTCCTTCTCATTCTCCCCTTGCCTCTCCCGCTAACATTCTCTCCGTTTTCCCTTCCTTTGTTTTCCCCTATCCCTCTCCCTCTCGGTTTTCCTTTCCCTACCCGTCCAATCATCATCGCCATCATCATCGTCATCGTCTTTCGTCGTCATCATCATCATTGTTACCATCATCGTCATCATCTTCGTCATCATCATCATCGTCGTCGTCATCATCATCTTCGTCGTCATCATCGTCATCATCATCGTCATTATCTCATCGTCATCATCATCGTCAACATCATCATCGTCATCATATCATCGTCATCGTCATCAACATCATCAACATCAACATCATCATCTTCAACATCATCGTCGTCATCATTCTACGGTCCGAACATACGACAATTCTCTTTGTTATTAATTCATAAAGAGCAACCTCGGAGGCAAATATAATTAATATTGCCAATTACAGTTAAAGAAATATATTTCAGCCAAAACATTCACTATACCGCAAACATATGTAAATCTCTGATAAACACGTTATACACCGAGAACTTTTGGAATGCCTTTTTTAAACAGTTCCCTTTTTTTTTTTACAGTGGTTATACATACAATTAAGAGTTTCTCCGTGACCCTCTTTTTCCCTTTGGGGGAGCCATTTCCCATCCCTCTGCTTCCTCCTCTGCGGTCAACGAACTTGTCGGTTTTTTGACCGACTTTGACTTTTCTTTTATTTGTTTTTTGGACATATCCACATCCATACTATCTCTATTTTCGGAGCTTCCGGAAGCGACATCCATGGCTGCCTCTCTTCTATTGGTACCATCATCTTCGTCAATGACATCATCATCATCTTCGTCGTCATCATCGTCATCATCATCGTCATTATCTCATCGTCATCAACATCGTCAACATCATCATCGTCATCATATCATCGTCATCGTCATCAACATCATCAACATCAACATCATCATCTTCAACATCATCGTCGTCATCATCATCGTCACCATCATCGTCATCATCATTGTCATCATCGTCGTCGTCGTCATCATCATCATCATTGTCATCATCATCATCGTCATTGTCGTCATCTTCATCGTCGCCATCATCAACATCATCGTCAACATCATCATCGTCAACATCGTCATTGTCGTCGTCGTCGTCGTCATCATCATCATTGTTACCATCATCGCCATCATCTTCGTCATCATCATCATTATCGTCGTCATCATCATCGTCGTCGTTATCATCGTCATCATCATCGTCATTATCTCATCGTCATCATCATTGTCATCATCTCATCTCATCGTCATCAACATCATCAACATCATCATCTTCAACATCATCATCGTCATCATCATCGTCACCATCATCGTCATCATCATTGTCATCATCGTCGTCGTCGTCATCATCATCATCATCATCATCATCATGATTATCATCATCATTATCATCATCATCATCATCATCATCGTCGTCGTCGTCAACATCATCATCGTCGTCATCATTGTTGTCGTCATCATCGTCATGAACATCGTCATCAACATCATCAACATCATCATCATCATCATCATCATCATCATCATCGTCATCGCCATCATCATCATCATCGCCATCATCATCATCATCGTCATGATCATCATCATCATCATCGTCATCATCATCGTCATCATCATCGTCATCATCGTCATCATCATCAACATCAACATCATCAACATCAGCATCATCTGAACATAAACATCAACAGCGTCACATCCTCAACTCAACAGATGATCACACGGTCACACCACTGCAACACGAAATAAGAAAAATATTTCCCAAAATTGATTTGTAGTTAGTTGATTAATAATGGTGGGCTCCGCCCAATTGAAAAGATAAGCACACAATCAAAGGTGTTGGAGTCCAACACTATTACTTGTGCACAATGAGCAAAGTGATCCCAAGGAAAACCCAATTTCCAATCATCTTAACCCGTCATGTCATCCAATTCCTTACAAGATACAACCCTTCACTTCCCAAGGAGGATAAAAAAACGAAAAAAAAACGATAAAAAAACTTTACCAAATTATGGTTTTGCAATACAAGAACCGGCAAAAACTACTCTTAAAAGCATGCACATTTTCAAGGCATGCTAATCGAGTACAAATTGAACTAGTATAGAAAGTAAAAACCTAGAGGAAAGTAGATATTATCTCCTCCCTAGAGAACACAAAGACAATACTTAATAACGCTCCGCTACAATTATCAGCTAGCCATTGTCTTTTTTTTGTTGTTGTCGTTGTTGTTTTAACAGCTACTGTTTATCACCGTGTCGTACGACTTGCAAAAATATGACACGCCTTAAAAATGGTAGGCATGTACCATTTTTTCCATACGTGGGTTTTTCCATCACTCCAGGTTAAAATGTCCAGAGGATGGGCACAAAACAAAGTGTGATAAAAAAAAAACACCGAAAAATAGCAAAAATAGTATCCCTTGAGCACCTTTTTCGAGAAACATTTTTGAGTTGACGTTGGGTCATTTCAATCCTCAAAATAAAACTGTCGAGAAAACAGAAACAGGACAAGGTGCCCGATTCAAACACAAGCTCTCTTATGTTGTTCTTAAGGGCGGTGAAACAAGAATCACACCATCCCCTCTTACAAAAAGATACGGAACATTCCTACGTGATGTCTGCAATCATAAGAGTAAAAGAAATAGTACAGATAGTTAGTGCATTACAAATAATCTTAGATGACAATTAAAACCATAGGAAACTTTAACAACCAATAGTAGTGATGTAACAGGTTATATCGATAATTGATATGTACTACTTTTAGGGACCTAGATATTTGGTGCATCGACCTCGCCAATAATCGCGATATCGTGATATCAACAATATAGACATAAATTTCGTACAGTCCATACATTA
Source organism: Zygnema cylindricum (assembly GCA_037447655.1). Classification (NCBI taxonomy): domain Eukaryota; kingdom Viridiplantae; phylum Streptophyta; class Zygnematophyceae; order Zygnematales; family Zygnemataceae; genus Zygnema; species Zygnema cylindricum. The sequence goes on from JBBHKE010001545.1 coordinate 187,478, forward strand.
CATACAACGTACATTCTGTTGTACGCGCAAAAATCTAAAATACCTTAATTTTAAAATACCGGTTGATTATCGGTGACTGTTGTAATATTGATATTTATAAAGATCGACCCATAAACTTCTCGTCATTACGATATACGGAAACCACGATATATCATGTGCAATTTTATCGATGTGCTCACTAACCAATAGGATGCAAATGAGCTCAAGATAGAAGAGATTAGTAGCAAAAAAAGAGAGGAAAAAACAAAAAATAACAAAATATGGAACGTTCGCTCATTATTGAACATTTCGAATTTGCTTACGAATGCCTAGATGCGTCTCTTTCAAAAAATTAGCTGCAAAAGTAAAAACGAAAAAGAAAGCAGTTGAAACAAAGAATATAAGATTCAGTAATTCTGTGGACGCAAGGAGCTATAACATTCAAAATCCCAACAAAATACCCGTTTACATGTGACCACCAGCGAATTGAATCTTCTATCGAAGTTCAAATTTTTTATTTCCCGAGAAACTATCCAGCCTCATTAAAATGAATACTCAGCTCGAAAGCCACAACATTTCTTTTTCAAAAGTTTGACCCCATTTGTACGCAATGAAATAGTACGCATGGTTAAATTTTGGAAAGTCTGTCATTTTCTGCAGCGAAATCCTCCACTGTATTATGTGTAATGATTTGTTTTGTCCAGAATAGTCGATAAATTTCGATACATTTTATCGGACCGATAGTCGTTATCAGACCGCAAAAAAACCCGATTTTTAATCATCAAAAATTTGCCTTCAATATGAATCCCTAGTCATTACTTTCTGCTCAATTTGCTGACTGGTAAAACAGAGACAGTCTGATACAAAAATATAAATTTTGCTACTTATTGAAATTCATATAACAATCACCTTTCCCTTTCCCTACTTGCTTAAAATGAGGCACCCACTCACCTTCACAATCTCTTCATAAGTTTCATCATCGATTTCCACAGAAGTTACGGATTCCTCTACATCTCCCAATATCATATTCAAATGTTGGTCATAGGCCTGCAATTGAAACAAATCCAAAATAAATCTTAAAATTTGCTGAAAAAAAAACGATTTCCTCTACTTCCCAAAACAGAAAATTGCTGAAAAGTTTCGACAAACTAATTATTCTTTTGCATAATCCAGAAACATGTTCACGGCAATAAGTTTTCAACAGACAAAAAAATTATGATGCAGATGCACGAAATTTCTTAGTAAATGTTTACCAGAGGAACTAAAGTGAGATCTTAACACTTAAAATTAAATCGCTTGTGTTTGCACCGAGACCTTAAACCTCAGAGCCCCTACATGAAAAAGAATGGAAACATAATCAGCTTTTTTACGGACCTAGTTGACAGTATCTACATTACCCGTGAATCGCTATTATAGTTAATGATATTAATTTGGTCCCGGTTTTCTTTTGCTCTCTGAACACAAAATAGCTTCAATAATACTTATTGGATTGATTGACACTGATCCTTTTGGCGGTTCACAATCGACCACGTCATTTGGACCAAAATAAAATCATTAACACTAAAACTGTCCTCAAACTAATTATTTCTTTGCAAAACTACTGATTCACGGTGTAGCCATGGTAAAATGCATAAAATGAGGAGAAATGCTTTTCCGGAAGCTGCAATCTATTTTAGTTCTCAATTCCAATATATCTCCATTTAAGCTTTCCATAGATGACAACGGCTCACCCTAAAATCACTCGTTTCTTCTAACTTAAAAAACAATATGATATAATATATATATATAGAATACGAGACCACATGCTTAAAATAGTCTATCATTAAAAAAATAGAATACGACACTTTAAAAACTCCAAGAAACCCTTAAAACCTTAGATATGAACAAATTGTCCACGGGCATAAATCTGAAATAAAGCTGTATTTTGACAACTTTCTATAAAATATTGCCAGCCACACAATTTCAGAGAACACCAGAAAAAATTGACATGGATAAGCATATCAAAAAATATGCACGGAAATATTGCAAAAAATACAGAACTATTTCTTACATGAAGCTTCCCTCGTAGTTCTCTGTCTCCACGAAGTTTCACATAAATTCGTTCATCCAAACTGAGACGAATCAGATCCAAAGGCTCCTTCACGGTACTCTCGTCCTCAGCCATGGCGGGTAGAACTCCTCTCTCACACTCTCTCTTTCCCCTACCCTCGCTCGTTTTACCTTCCCCGGTCTTGAGCTTTCACCTGCTTCTTCTGTAGCTGCAGACAAATGTCATAAAAGAAAGACTGTCAGAAAAGCCTCAGAATTTAAAAATCTTTCCAAATGTTAAAAATTTCCTGCCAACAATCTGTTTTTTAATCGACCTAGAGAGAGAGACAGAGAGGAGAGAAAGAGAGGGAGAGAGAGAAAAAAAGAGAGAGAGAGAGAAGAGAGAGAGAGAGAAAGGAGAGAGGGGAAGAGGGAAAGGGGGAAAGGGGGAGAGAGAGAGAGAGAGAGAAAGAGAGAGAGAGAGAGAGAAAGAGAGAGAGAGAGAGAGAGAGAGAGAGAGAGCAATTCTGATTTGGGAAAAGATTGACGTGTGACCAAGCACACATTTCAAAAGGCTAAATTTTAGGGTTTTGAAAGGTTACGCTCCACCAGTCAGTTTATGAAATATTTATCGGCTGGAATATTCATATAGGAAAGAGGAAACAGACAGCAAAATGACCAACCAATTAGTTCGGGAATGCGTTGGTACGTTAGGTTTTTTTATACGTTAGGGTGGTCTACAATAAATACCTTAGTCCACATCAATTAATGAACGTTACTGACATCCCCATTTCCCTCCCTCCCCCCCCCCCCCCCCCCCACGAACAACGAAATGATCCGCAAAACGAGGACCGATTGACGGACCGATCCGGCTGATCCGCCCTCCCCTGATTCCGCAAGTGTGGGTTATAATCTACACTATTTGATCTTCCTCATACTTTTTTGAACTAAATTGAAGTATTTTTGGAGATCCAGGACAAGATTCCAATGCTTTCTGTAATATTAAAAAAAAAAATGAGAGATTATTGTAATAATTTCACAGTTCCTTGAGGTTCTTTAGGGCTTTTAATTTATTTTTTTTGGTCCAGTAACAATAAAAGATTATTTTTCTTTCCGTTTTTAGGGTTTCTAACCCTTAACCCTAAAATCTCAAATAGGTAACTGTATTTTTTTTAGTAATTTTTTTAGGGTTTCAAACTTTTGTCCTGGCTGTAAATTGTTTCTTAAAGTTTTTCATAATTTTCTGATCCATATTTTGTCCTATATTCATAAAAATGTACTATCATGCCATAATAAAAAACCGTTAAAACATTTGGACAGAAAAACCGTTAAAACGTCCGGAAAGAAAAACCCTAAAAAAATAAAATCAACATTCGTCTTATCACAAATCTTTGCAAGAGTTTATGAATGAACATTGTATGTATTACATTTGTTTACTTTTTTCTGCGATTTAAAAAAAAAAAACTTAATTTAAAAAAAACAAAAAACCGAAAGTAGAATCTACTATTGGTTTTCTATTTAAATAACCTTCGAAATTTATAATTTTTCCCCTGTTTCTCCTCTCTCCTTCCCTCTACCTCCCTCTCCCTCCCTCTCCCTCCCTCTCCCTACCTCTTCATTTGCCGCTGATACAACATTTGAAAGCTTACCTTGATAAGATTACCCGTACGATCCGTACAGCCGTCGTACAAAAAGAAAATGGACTAAGAAGCTCCGCCTCTTCTTCGCGACTTCCGTACTGGTTCACTTAAGAGAAGTAAGATTTGAAAGGACGAGGGAAAAAAGAAAGTCCAAGCTTGTCGAAGGTCTGTAAATGTACGACAAATAGTACGATCAATGCTACAGCAGTGTACGATTCAGACAGTACTGTACTAAACTGCCCTGTACTGTACTGTACTGTACTGTACAGTGACAAAAGCATACGAAACATAGAATTGGTCAAAAAGTTAATCGGTTGCTTGTCGTAACGTATACTTTCAGTTTTTCACAGGTCAAGGGTTAGTCAGCGGACTGGCCGTCAAATCGTAACAGCTGCACATATTCGTACAATTATGTATAGTATAGGTACTGTAATACAGTACACCGTCGATCGTATTTAGCGTGTAGAAATTATTAGTGTGTAGAATAATTTAGTGTCATGTACACTAATTTTGACTTAGAAATTTTTTGAAAAAAAAGTTATACACTAATATTTCAACGAACGCCAATATGGGTACAGCTGATTTGTCGAGAGGATATTCACAGTAATATAGGTAAAAGTACAAATTCTGACAATTCGTACACTGTCGCATACTTTCACAGTAATTAATTCCTAACTCTAATTTCGGTTTTTTAGGGGTGTAGGCAATACGCGACAAATAAATGTACACTAAAAAAGGTACAGGTACGAAATCTTTTAATTCACAGGGCAGTTTTTCGTGTGATAGAAGATATTTTTAAAAATATCTGTACTTGTATAATTCAAAAGTACATTTTTATACGAACCGACACGTTCCGTACTCCACACTAATAAAAATATACATAAATTAAAATGGTGTACACTAATTGTTCATCTCGTAATTAGCGTACAGGAAAAATTAGTATCGTTTACCCTATTTTAGGTAAAACCCTCAAAATTTAGGGGCGCCGAATTAGTGTTCAACACGCTAAATACGATCGACGGTGTACTGTACTGCACTGTGATACTAGCCTGTACTAGGTACTACCTGTTCTAGGTACTATCATTATGTACATGATGAGCGTTTGAGCCCAACTAAACTGACGTTCGCGAATAACAATTCCCTAAAAGTATGTTTCGTACAAAATCCAGAACTGCGTATTAGGCATATATACCATACTAAGCACTACAGCGATATTGTCACATGAAACGTCGCAGTAGCGTTGATGTTGTTTTACACACATGCCCACATGTCACTTACCTCCAGGCACACTTGTCATGTCTCATTTGGAGATAACCAATAAAGTAAAAATAATACCTTTCCATCCTAGCCGTCGATTAATAATACGAAAATTTGAACGGAGACAGATAATTTTAAAACTTTAACGGCCGGGAAAAATATTAACGCTGTTAGCGAATTGGCGATACACGGAGTACAGTACACCGTGCACCCGCTATTAGTGATGATTTGCTGAATTTAATTTTGCCACTTAATTTTTTTTCTCATTGCACACGTGTCCCATTTTGTGTTGGAGACCGCCAATCGGAAGGTGGTAATGTTGGATTAACGATCCGAAAAAGTGTGCAGGGGGAAAAAGCTGCAAAATACTGAAAATAGACATGAACACTCATAACGGTAAACGGTATACTGTACTTTACTGTTGTGTACTTTCTGTACAAATTGGAGCTATAGGCTAGTTGGAAGTGAAATGAAAAGAGCTGCTGCTGTACTGTACTGTACTGTAGTGTACAGTACTGTACAGTACTGTACTGTACTGTAGTGTTCTGTACTTTTCGTACAAATTGGAGCTACAAGTTAGTTGGAACTTGGAAGTGCAATGACAATAGCTTTGCTGCTGTAATCTGCTGCTGTTTATATTTCTTGGAGCTTTCAATTTCAAACTAACACTACTTCCATTTTTTTTATTACATTTTGAAACAAAACAGCAGTCAAAAGGCTTCCAAACTAGATTCTTTTAATTAATTAACCTTCGTACTTATATTCTATTACATAAGCATTTTTTTTTTAAAAAATTTAGTTTCATAACCAAGAAGATTTTAAAAGGAAGGTTATTCAAGGGAGGTTTTAATCAGTTATGAAGGAATACTCTTCATTTTTGAGGAGTTTTCCACTCCTTGGAAAACTTCTACCTCTTTTTTTTTTCTTCCTTATTTGTCTGCCCGGACAGAAATGTTTTTTGCGCGAATATTCTGTCAATCCATCGGAACTTAAGTTCAAAGATTCTGTCTTTAATCACGAAAAAGAGCTTCAATCAATGTCAAAAGGTAAGTATTGTAGACATAGTCGTCACAAGTTTTCTGCAATAATTTTTTTTCTTGGTGTATCTTTTGTATGAGCATTTTTTTTGTACTTTTTAACCTGAAAATGAAAGAACAAATAAGTAAAAATCATGAATTGGATGTTTTTTTACTTTTTTTGCATTCTTTGTCAAAGTTTTTTATTTTTTCACTTTTCTTGACTTTTCTTATTTTGTCTTTTCTTGCTCCTCTTTTTTTTTTTTTTTTTTGTTTTGCATTTTTTTTTCCATTCGCCCTTATATTGACAGATAGAAGTAGTTTTTCCAAAAAAAAAAAAAAAAAGACCTTTCTGTGAAAATATTATGCCACCTTTAATATGATTCTACTGTTTGGTGCAACAATTGTATTCAATAATTTGATTTTATTGTAATGTTATGGTTTTCTAGGGTTTTTTTATGTTCTATTTTGTGCTTTTATCCTGTTTCCACTGTAGAATATTTCATCACTAAACTTCCGTATTTATAAGAGTTTACCACTCTAATTTGAGTGATTATTTATTGATCCAAAATCATAAATTAGTGTTAATAACAATATTCAGTTAATTGGCCCACAATGCATAACATAATTGATGTTGTTATTTAGAATGAAATTCTGAAAAATCTCCTATTTCAAAATTTTCTGATAAATCTCCTATTTTCAAAAAAAATCTGAAAAAATCCTTCATGTGACCTACTTCACCTACATTGCTCAGCGGTGTTACAACTTGACCAAAGTCTGTGGCTAAACAATCAGCTTACCCATGTTCTCTGGTTAAACAATCAGTTTTAACCATGTTCTCCGGTTAAACAATCAGTTTAATCATGTTCTCTGGTTAAACAATCAGTTTGACCATATTCTGTAGTTAAACAAAGTTTCATCACATTGTTTAGCTAAACGATCAGTTTGATGTTCATTTCTGGCTAAATCATTTCATTCCATGCGTAAATGGAACAATTCGTTTTGTATAACGTTTGTATATCATTTGTATAACGTTTATATAACGTGTGTATCATTTCTATAAATCGACAAAGCATGTGAATTCCGCTATTGCTGAGCATTTGTGGGAGAATATGTGCAGTTTTTTTTTGGAGATTCTTCCGAAATGAGCGCCTCAATCTTCTACGTATTAAAGAGGATTAATACAAAGAGACTACTGCTTTGTATCAGGTGACGTCAAGCTCAATACTTCGTGTGCCTGCTACGAAATCCATCATCCTTATTGCTGTTTTTGGCAACCTCTATGTATTTGTGACAACATTTGTTACGATGGCGGTTCGTTGGTCACTTCCGGAGGTGATACCTTTTGCAAGGAGGGGAAGGAGGCTGTTGCAAATGGACCTCTAAAGCCAATCCCTTGTAGGGATATAAAGAGATGGGAATGGGCTCTTAGTAGTATCGGCAAAGAGAATTTATCTCCCATTTTGTCAAAGCCAGAGAATTGGTTGAGCTCAACAGAGGGTGTGGAGTGGAGGGAAGGCAACACATTTTTGCAGGCGATTAAAAGGGATTCTACCAATGTAGCACACTTTCTTGGTGAGTTTCAGTTGAAGTTAAATCCTTTGGGAGACATCTCTTAGTCATCATTATCATACTCATTGTCATTGCCATTATCGTTGTCATTATTATTGTCATTATCATTTTTATTATATCATTATCATTGTCATTAGAATTTTATTTATAGTTATCATTGTCATTATTGTTGTCATTATCAGGACTGTTTATAACAATCATTGCCATCGCCATTGTCAATTGTCATTGTTATTGTCATTATTGTTATCTTATCTTATCTACATCATTATCATACTTCTGAAGTTTGACTTCCAACCAAAATTTAAAAGTGTGAAAACGTGCGGAACTGCTAGATCTGGTGACCCTACTATATTCTTATTATACGGGTTTTTCAGCATCACATATTGGGTCTCCATACCTTTTTGCACATTGAAACTATGTTCCCAACCAAGTTACTATTATAGCAAACTAGTTTCAACTCATTGAACTTGAATTTTTTGAGAGAATTCGTCTCGGAGGTGCAATGATGAGTCCAAGTCATTTCCAAGCCTCTTCTTTCTTGAATGTCATCGAGAGTTTGAAAATAACCAACGTTTCATTCAATTAAACTAAATTTGTTGCTGACGAATTGCTGCTAATTGTAAGGAGAAGACTGATATTTTGTTTCTTTGTGAACGTTGCTCATGTTGCAAGTCCCTTCATTTTATTCCAGTAGAAGTGCATCCCATACGTTCACGTCCTCTGTCCCATGAACAAACAATTTACTTTAAATTTTGCAGGGAAAGTGATGACCATACTTCTTGCGAATAATTGTACAGCAGAAGTTCTCACAATTCCTGTGGATCGTTTTGCTCTCCCTCGTCATAATTTGCTTGTGGAGAGGTACGATGCCAACACTGCCCGTTGCTATTGGAGTTAGTGAAATATTAGTGGTAAAGCACATTCAGTCTCAGCTACACTTAATTATGTCTTGCAACGTGGCTTGTTATGGACCACCTAAACAAATATTGTTATTAACACTATTTTATGATATTTGGGTCAAAACAACACGCACTTGAATTCCAGTTATTAACTCTAATAGCGAGGTAAGGTGTACCATCTCACACCAATCCATTATCACATATTTGTAGTCAATTTTGGCAGGTCTGGAATAGTTAAAATAATTATTGCAATCTAGCAGATTTTCATTTGCTACTCTAGCATTGCTTTGGGCAAAATTGCAGTTATGTTGTATTGTTCATCTTGGAAATAATACAGCTTTGGGGTAATATCATTTTAAATCGCTGGGTAGGGTCAACAACATTTGTACAAAGCCATAGTACCATGGTATCATAGAACCATAGTATAACTGTTTGTTATTTTTTGTTTAGTATGTCCATTACACCAAGGGACATCCGGGGGCACCTGTTTCTGCAGTCTTTTCTTTTATGTTTGCAAATCTTCCAGTAATGCAATATAAATAATAGTAAATTAGAAGATGTTCACTGTTTTGTATGTTGCATTTTCACAAATTTCAAATGTATTTTTGGATTCTGTGGACGTGTGTTTATCCTCTTCCAATCTTTTTTATAAGAGATATTTGATAAGATTAAACTCTGAAATATTCTCCACTTGTGCATGCTGACAACTGAAAAAAAAAACTGCAATTTAATGCTGAAATATGAAGCCGTAACGAGAAAAATATTTTTTCAGGGTGAGAAAACAGGGTTCGAAAGGATTTCATGCGACTATTCTCGCAAACCTCTTATCACTTGCGTTGCAACCTATATATGGTTCTCATATTCGAACTGCCGAATTACTCCAACCTCATCATTTTTTAGGAGACTTACCCATGGCATACGGACTTGTTGAATTCGAAGAAGCGTTCAAAACTGCAACGGAACAAAATCCGTTATGTTTTAACAAAGTAATAATGCCCTCGGCACTGAAGGTGCGTTTTATTTTCTGAGGGAGAGAGAGTGAGAGAGAGGGAGAGGGAGCAAGGGAGAGAGGGAGAGAAAGAGAATTTCCGGTATTTTTGCACTGTCCGTGTCACATTTCCTTGCGGTGAACAAGAATTGAAAGATGAAAAAAATTGAAGAAAATGTTGAAGGAATGGACCGTCGTTTTTTGTCGCATGTTTTTTTTTTGCAGAGTATTGCATATGCTGGAGGGAAACTTGTTGCCGAGCATTTTAGGAAGGAACTTCAAACTGCTTTAAACGTCTATCCTTCAATATTAAAAACCGATGTTCGTCTTATGTGGGTTCGACGGGATCCTGTAAAAACTCTCGGTCGTCGTGCTTTCACAACTGAAAGTGTGACTGCCTTGGAAAGCATTTTGAGGAAATTGGACTTTCTGGTAAGAATTAACTTCCATAATTTATACCTTATGTTTTTCTTTTTTTGAGGTTTGAACTTTCTGTTGAGACTTAACTTCCGTAATTTCTACCTTTAATTTTATTTTATTTTAATGTTTGGACTTTCTGGTAAGACTTACTTCTGTAATGTATGCTCATATTGTTTTTCTTTATGTCGATGTTTGGACTTTGTGGTACCATATGTTTTTCTTTATTTTGATGTTTGGACTCTCTCCTAAGACTTAACTTCCGTGATTTGTACCATTTTTTTTTTCTTTTGCGATTTTAATGTTCTAACAGTTTTGACTTCTGGAATTTTCCTGCTGTTGGTATGTTGAAGTCGTCAGAGTAAGTTGAAACAATAGGAGAAACAACACAGATGTTTAGATTTTGACATCTGTAGAAGCCTATGAGATCTCACGTTGGAATGACTTCTTCGTGGTACAGTTCGTTAACTCCTCCCTTCTTTTTCTGCATCGAATCTGTGTTCTTGATTATATCATTACATATTTTTGTAGAGAAACTAAGAATAGAAAATGCGGTTTTGCACTGTATTACTAAAGATGGGAATGGTATTCTATACTCCATAAAGGAATACAAGGAATATATAGCAGTGTCTTTACCCTGTATCCATTGAATTCTTCATGACTCCGTGTAATGGTGTTTTGGCGCAGTAATCATAGTATTCATACAAAAACTGTACGATTTTGTGAGAAAAAAAGCATGTTTTTCTGTACGATTACGGTGATTATTGGCCAGTGTCATCAGTATTCGCATACGTATAATGGCCCTCTTAGTTTGAAGACATTTCACTAATTCGAGCACATACTGTAAAGCTGCATGTTTCGAATCTGACGAAAGTTTTTGGTGATATTTAATATTGTGAAGGTTTTTGACGTTCAGTTTTATGGTTGGATTGGTTTATCCGGAATTCTCATTTAGACATTATCACTATTTCAAGCATGTACTGTACAACTGATGCAGATTACAAATCTGACAAAAATTCTGAAGGAAAGTGTTTGGCGGTATATGATGATTTGTTTGGGAAAGTTTCGACATTCAATTTTTATTGTTTACTCTGGATTCACAGTCAGTTTGAAGATGTTTCACTATATTAAGCACATACTCATCACATATTATGAATCTGACGAAAGTGTTTGATGATTTGTTTGTGAAGGTTTTCAATGTTCATTTTTATGGTTTACTCCGGATTTGCATTTAGTTTGAAGACGTTTTACTATTTTGAGCACAGACTCTATAATCGCATTTTATTAATATGACGGAAGTGTTTGGTTTGATGATTTGTTCGTGAAGGTTTTCGACGTTCAGTTTGACGGAATGCCCTTCATAGAACAGTTTTCCAATGTCCAATCGGCCGATGTTATTCTCTCTATGCATGGGGCCGGACTGACCAATCCGGGAACTTTCGGGAGACAGGATTCTGTAATTATAGAAATTATGCCTTATCGTATCGATCATTTAATGTACTATATGAAAGCAACGGCGTCGGGAATAACTTACATGTTACATCAATGTTTTCAAGGAAACACTCAACCTCTCGATTCCGAGTTCTCGGGATTGTCGGTCGAGGCTTGTGAAATGGATAAACGATGTAAACATTATTTTACGCATGAGAGAAGAGTAGAATTGAGTTACGAGGATTTGGAGGAGATCGAAAAACTTTTGGTTTTGGCGAAAAAAATTGCGATGGACGTGAAACGGACCGGGGCAGAAATCGCTGGAAAACAATTGTTAGGGGAATATTCAAAAATTTGTAAGGGGAAAAAGAAGGAACCGGAGTGTAGACAAACTGTGGTACGTTCTCCTTTTGCGGATCCCGAGATAGAATGTATCGTTTCTGGAGAATGCTCTACTTAAAAAAAAAAAAATCATCTCTCTAGTTTGTATAGTATGTAGAATTTGATACTTTTATGTCCTTTAGGAAATGTGTATTATTGGAAGATGTTTTTGTTGATACCCAGTTTTAGTTTGCATGTTTTGTTCTTTTCTCGAGAGTTCAGTTATATCTTTGTTTTCTGTCAGTAGACTACTAGTTTTTATTCAACTCTTGAAGCTGTATTTCATTTATTTTTTAGTATTTTTTTTCATTTTTTGTGTGGGACGTCTCATTCGTTCGCGTGGATGTACTTCTAGTAAATTTACTTGTGTCGATTTATTTCGATGTTGATTTCTTTCTACGAGTAAAAATTTATTTCTATGTGGACGTACTTCTCTGTAGTTTTACTCTGTTGATTTACTTCTATGTAAAATTACTTTTATATCGATGAACCTCTATGTAGATTCACTTCACTGTCAGTTTACTTCCACGACGGTCTACTTTCTATGTCATTGTAATTTTAGTACCGATGCATGGTGCAGCTCAGTGAAACAATATCAATACAAGCGCATAAAATCAAGACTAGATAAAAAAAAAACCGCGATGCCATCTGAGTCCATGGGAACAAAGAGGGGTGCAATGCCAAAACTGAAAAACTACATGTGGAGGATAGCAGGCAAAAATGGAAAGCAAGGCGAAAGAAATAAACACTCAAGAGATTGGCATGTAAAACAAAGACACTCAAAGAAGCAACAACCACTAAAATGAACACACATCAGTATGCTTAAACCAACATTACCTAACCAAACCTCAACATAACTAAAGATCAAAAAGCGAAAAAAGCAAAAAGCAACATTGTAAGTCCCCCAACACAAGGGGGTTCCGGACGACATAGACCATCCATAACTGCAATAGCAGGTCGAACGAGGATAGAAGCTTGCGATCGTTGTAAAGCCACAAATGAGCGAGTTTAAAACCTGCCAAACAATCTTAAAAAATTATAGGTTGGCACAACTCGGTTCCATAAGGCCAATAACATGTGTATTGTTCCTAAGTGAAGGGAAAAGGCAAGAAGGGAAAGCAGTAGCGGAAGCGCAAAGGGCTCGGTAATGAGCGAAGTGCTAACAAAAGTCCCCCAAGAGGGGGGCCTTGACGACTGCCGATCTTAGAGGAAAGAGGAATCAAATCATCAACGACACGAGAGGTGGAAATGGAATGGATAATGGACAATTATTGCATATTTAGTGCTTTGGATGTAAATATGAGTGTCATGTGAGTCCTATGTTATGTTTAAGCTGGGTGAATTTCCTAGCGCATTACCAATATTATTAAACCTTCTCACAAAAAAGTCGTACCAATGGGACCCACAGATCACTAGAATCCAAGCAACAGCGATAATCTATTATCGTCATATCGATCAAATATATCGGTAAAATACCGGGATGATTAAGGATAATGAACTAGTAAGTGGATTATCCATAAGCCAGAAAGATATTAATCAGTTATTGGTAAAAAGCTACCGATGCACCACAATAATTATCACCCAATGTGGCATTTTTCTTGTAAATGCTCGCACAGTATCAAATAGTACTCGGATATTTCGAATTCAAAACCTTCATGGAGATCCGATGTAGTACAAGGATAATTGTAGAACTACACCGCTAATCGTTTATAGTGTTAGTGTTAATAACACTTATACGGTCACAACTATTTCACCAAAAATCACGAAATAGAGTAATCACATAATATTAGGACGCGGACTACAATCTCCCACGTAACCTTGCACTAAATTAGTACTGTTAATTATAATTTCGCATAAACATTAATAAATCTTTGAAACAAGTAACGATTACCGGTGTAGTGGTGCATATCCTTTTATTGAAAGCCGATATGTACCTTTTTTTTACCTACCGATAATCAGGATTTATCAATCCGTGTTTCATACAAGCGATTCCTTATTCTGTACTGAGATGTATTACCAACGTCGATTTTTTTTTAAATCTCCCCCACCTCCGGGGAAATATCGGTTTAAGGTGATTATTAATAGTCATCGATAATCAGTAACTATTAATCGGCATTTATCGGCAATAATTACAGAGCGATATATCAAATTTTTAGGTCGACTTACCGACGATAACGATATATTGATTATCGGACTTATCGTCGATAGGAAACTTACCAATACAACACTAAGAATTACAGTGGAAGTAGAAAATGGACAACACACCAATTCTGTACAAGAACATGGTTGAATTGGCGCTAGATTCATTAAAAGTCTTGACTGCATTTTTACAAGCGTTTAGTGATTACATCAAAGACGTCAGCCAACAACTTGGCATAAAGTATTGTAGGTAGTAATTCATACTTGAAAGCAATATTTTAGTCACTATCTCGTCATAGCTGACACACTGAATTACCCTCCGGATCATGTATGGTTTATAAAAGCCACAAAAAGACAATTTTTTTCACTTGTTTTTTGAAAAATAATCAAAAATCTCCACGAGCTGCAAATTATTCTGGGAATAACATATATTGAAAAGACCATGCAAAGGACATTAAAAATAATCAAACATAAAAACTGTTTCACCAAAAATCAAGAAAGTTCAAGCCAACCTCATTCAGTGAGAGGAATATAATTCAGATAACGACAGGAAAATCACGAAAAATCACAAAAAAGTGTTAACCAAAACGGATGATGACCCATAGGACCATTCATGTTGCAATCATTATAAAATTTTTACACTAACAGAAAGCACTTTTGCCTTAAATTTACATACCACATGCTAGCCCTAAATCAACTTTGCCTGTAAACTCGAGACTGCACTAATTAAATGAAGCAGTCTCCAGCGTTCCTGCTCAATAACATTAAGCTTCAGAATTGTACAATACTTAGTAAACTCCACGGGGGATGATGACGTTAGCAATGTTGACGTGGAAAGGATCGGCAATATGGGCTGCAAGGTTGTCAAGGGGACCAGTTCCGGGGTAGATGGCAGCCTGGACACAGAATCCGAGGAAGGCAACAAGAGCAAGACGGCCTACAGATAAAAAGAAAAGAAGAAAAAAGATTAGAGATTCATTCAAAAATACTGTTTACAGCTGAAAAAAGCAATATTCTGTTTCAACAACACAACAACATATTCAAATGTGCGAATAGAACTGATAACACTAAAAACAACATCATATAGCATCCGCGATCAAAGGTATCAACTGCACAAGGAATGTGCGAAATATTACCGTTGTTAATTTCCTTGGTTCTCAATTCATCCAACTTAGAAGGGTCCTTGGAGAATCCAAGAGGATCAAAGGCACCACCGGGGTATTTCTTCTTCTCAGGGTCAGTCTCCTCGTTCCTCTTTGCCTCAGCGAAGGCAATGAAGAAGGCGTTGGCGGCAAGGATGATAGGAAGATTTCCCCAAGGGACAGACTGTCCAAGGTATGTGGCCTGGCCACCGGTGGCTGCCCATTCCTGGGCGTCTACCCAGTTTCCGAGTCCAAGAGCCTCTGGGATGAGGATACCGGGCTGCCATTACACAAAATAAACAGAATAATAAGCTCAAGCAAAAATGAGGTTTGTAGCTGGCTAAAACATAATTGGTATCATTAAGCAGGATTAAGAGGACGAGCAACAACAGAACTAATGGCCATTACAAAGAACTGCAAAAATCATATGCATGTCATGATGTTTAGCGATTTAATGATTTCATGCGGAATGTTTAAAAGAACTACGTTGATACCAGCGACAACAGCATTACCCTACTACATAGCAGTTCATTATATATTGTAGCGTTTCAGGTAGAATACATTCTATACAAATTGTAGATGTTAATGACGTGTTATCAATACTACTGCTATTCGTTCACAATATATATGTAAAGACTTACCACTGCAAGCATGGCCCATCGGCAGTGGATGAGCTCGGCGACTCTGTGCCTCTCGAGATTGGAAGGGACCTCTCCCAGTCTTAAGGGGTCAAAGCCATAGTCACTGTGAAAAAAACAAAACACACGGCAAAATTAGGACAGCAATAAGAAAATGATGAAGCTAGGCATTCCAATGTTGTAAGCTATTCCAGTTGAATACACCATCAGGGAATGAAATAGAGGATTGGAAGATGGCACAGATTACAGAAAAAGACTTTCCGTGCTCTGAAAACTACTTCACGAGGATATTACCGAAAGTAGATGAAACAAAAAATAAGCAGAAGGCTTCCAAGGCGTGAATAAGCTCTGCAGTAGAGAAGTTAAGCAAATTTGGTAGGTCACGTACGCTGGCTGGCTGCCATCAAGATAAGGAGGCCTTGGTTCTCCTGGAAGCCATGAAGAGCTGGCACGCATGCACACTCGGCTGCCATTGGTCACAGGGCTGACACCTGGCACGGCGCTCCTGGCAGGGGCGACGAAAGAGGAGGTGAGAGCTGACGTGGCTGCAGCTGCCACGGTCATCTGGCTCTGAGCCACAGTGGAAGCCATGTCTTGGAAGCTGAGTTGATTGACAAGCTCAGGAAATTGATTGCAGTGAGCTTGCTGATATTCTTGATAGTTTTCGTAATCTACCTTTACTAAATGTTTTACTATGGGACGTTACAAGGATTCCTGCAATATCCTGGGGAGATCCTAGCCGTCCGATCATGCGTTTGAGTGAAAGTACAGCTGATCGGCATAAATATGTAACAAGCCAATGAAAACGCAACCGTACTCATGCGAGTAAAGGAAAATGACGAGATACAGGGATATGAGGAAAAGTGGTAAAATGACGTGGAGAAATGAAATGATTTTATTGGACAGAGGGAGAAGGGGAGAAGACAGGGTGCGGGGATTGGAGAGGGCTACGGATCAATCCAATCTGTGAGATTGCAGAACAGCAAAAAGTTTGTATACAGCGACACTGTTAATAGTGTATTCAGAACCGATACCGTGCCGAGAGCATTGGATCTTTTCAATTAATACTGTGGTAGGACGTGTGACACAGAGAGTTCCCAGGTTTTGACTAACCGTAACGTCCAACCCTTTGAACTTAAAATAAATAAGTTCAATAATAGTGTTGCGTTAAAGTACCCAAAAAAAAAAGCCGCGTATTGGCTGAAAACATTTATTTGTGTGGTTGTAAAGCAGAAAGTACAGACTCGTTTTTTTTTTAATTGGTCTTCACACGGTTCATTATTTTGAAAAAATTGCGGACGCGAGTTCAAATCCCGTAAATGTGAGTGACGACTGTAGCAGTTAGTGTTGGGTATCGGGTAAATTCATATCGCGATAATTTCGATATTAGATGTATCGAATATCGATCGACAGCCTTCTCGATATATCGTACCGCGACCAACATAAATCATAGCAATATATATCGCGATATATAGTATTTTTTAAAATTAAATATTTTATATATTGATATAATATGTTATTTTAACGAAAAAAAAAAATTGTCTGATACGCCCCGTACGACGTGATTTTCGTTCCGTGACTTAAAGGTAGACGCCGCAACATGTAACCGACAAAAAAGTAGAACATTTATAATTATTTGGGGCATGGTTACATGAGGACGTCTCTGTAATAGTACGGACAGCAAAATTTCTGTATTAAAGAGGCCTCGGTTAACATCGCGTATCTTCTGTAAACAAGTTTTTACATACGTGTTTTGATTTGAGTGGTTCCTTGTAAGTTGACGATCAAATCTCTAAAATCGTCAAAGATTTGAGAACCGACAATTTTCGTAAGGAAATCCGTTCTTGCGATTATGTACGTGTACTTCGCAAGTGTACCGCGTCAATGTACCTCAGAGATCTCCTTCACCCTGCTGACTTTCAGGAAAAAACCGTATTTCTTTTCGGCAAAAATTTTACGGTCACCTTGTCCGAAGGCACGTGACTTTGGAGACCTGTGAAAAATTTTATTTTTTTTTAATGCCTCGATATATTGGCGATACGATATATTGGCAATATATAGGCGATATATCGCGATATTTTGGTTTTCGATAAATCGAAGCGATATACCGATTATCGGATACCTGGAATTCGATATATATCGAATATCGGCAAAAGGTCCTCGATACCTAACACTAGTAGCAGTACAGTATGGGTATCGAGCGAGCGCCCATATAAGTGTAGGGCCTTCGGCACCTCGCGGGAGAGGTCGCAAAAGTCAAAAAATTTCATACCCGAAACCGACAGTTTTTTTTTTTCAAAATCTGAGTAACCGACGCCCGACCGAGTTTTGTGACGCTCCAAAATTGTTAACCGTTAACCGACCGTCGTTTAAGAAAAAAAAAAAAAAACCGAATCTTGATTTTTCGCGACTAACCGTGCCCGCTCGTAACCGAAAAAGTACAAAATTAATCAATGTACGACGGAATAAGCCAATAATTACGATTTGTCGCGTTCCCTAATATTTGCGAAATGAATACACCGTCGATCGTATTTAGCGTGTAGATATTATTAGAGTAAAGAAAAAATTAGCATCATTAATTCTAATTCAGTGCCAGGAGACGTGGCAAATTATGGTCCACGTCCTTAAATAGCGTCATTTATTCTATTTAAGGTTCAAGGGTCAAAATTTAGGGGCGCCGAATTAGTGTTCAACACGCTAAATACGATGGACGGTGTAGTGTACTACACCGCGCATCGTAATTAGAGTAATGAAAAAATTAGAGTAAAAAAAGAGAAAAAAATAATTAGAGTAATTTACTCTAATTTATGTGATATAGCTGTTTCAAAAAGGAATTTACTCTAATTTATGCGGTGTACTCCAATTTGGCAAGTTAATATCCTCTACTGTAAATAAGGTATTCGTACAGAATCTGACAAAACGTACAGTTTATCGTCACTATGACGTTCGCACTACGCCTTTTGTTAAAACGCAGTTACATGATAATGGCATGTATTAAATCATTATTTGTACTTTTTTACTTATAAAAGTACAATTTTGCACGGTCGGACGTCGTCCGTACTCCACTCTATTTAAAACGAACATATATTAGAATTAAAAACGCTAATTAAACCTTACCTAAATTAGAATAATGAAAAAATTAGAATCGATTACTCTATTTGATGTGATAGAGTCAAAATTTCGAGCGACCGAATTACAGTAATTTACTCTAATTACGATTCGCGGTGTACTGTGTCAGATTTGCGACGCTTTGTCGCGTTGCCTAAGATTTGCGAAATGAATAGTGTACTACACCGGGCATCGTTATTAGTGTCAAAGTCACTAATTTGGGTTCTTAAAATTTTGTTTTTTTTTCCAAATAGGATATATGATTTTAATTTTTCCTTGACGTTAATTAAGGTACCCTACAAAATAGCGTAAAGACCGAAAGTACAATAAAATATAAATAGTATGATGTACGGTCGTTGTCAGACCGTACATAAATGTACCTTTTCAAGTGAACATTTTACAAAAAATGAATTAAATTATAGGCGCGCGCATAGGAACGTGCACACAAAAACGGGATTAGTCTGACACGTAAACTAGTCTGGACATGTACGGATATTTAAATTTCACGACGGCGTACGATTTCTAATATTTTGTACGAATACATATATTAATGTATATAATCGTACGGCGAATATTCCATTTTTGCTGTTCCCAAATTAGCATAATGCCGAAATTAGAATGCACCTTTTTAAAAAAAAAATCAAATTCTTAATTAGCATCAATTACGGTAAATTTTCTTCAACACTATTTAAACTTTGACACTAATAACGATTCGCGGTGTACCGTGTCAGATTTGCGACGCTTTGTCAGTTTGTCGCGTTCACTAAGATTTTCGAAATGAATAGTGTACTATCGTGTCAGATTTGCGACTCTTTGTCGCGTTCCCTTTGATTTGCAAAATAAATAGCTTACTACAGTACCGTGTCAGATTTGTGACGCTAATCATGATGTCACGTACTTCCACGATGCCAAAGAGTACAAAGTACAAGAATGTTGGATTATAGGGACAGTACAAAATTTTCTTTTTTTTTGGTTTTTTGGTCGACTGACCGTAACCGACCGTTTTTTTTTTCTTGGTGAATCAACAGACCGTAACCGCCCGACCCCCAAAATTTGGCAACCGAATCCGTTCCGGATCCGGCGCGGGCGGTCGGTTAACGGTCGGTCACGGTTTCGGTTGACCGTTTGCCACCTCTGCCTCGCGGCACCTCGCGCCGACATTTGGCACCTCTCGGGATCGGGTACGAGAAATAGGGTTTTGTGTTTTGGGTTGTTTTTTTAATAAATAAAAAAACAAAAAGAGAAAAATTAAACCCTAAACGAGCGGTCGCGGACGTCTTCGGCACCCCGGGGGGCCAAAAAGTTGCAAGATTCAGTACACCGCCAAACGCTATTAGAGTACATAACGCTAATACGGTGCCCCCAAATTTTGACCCAAAAACCTGAAATAGGATTAATAACTCTATTTAAGGACGTGGACCATAATCTGCCACGTCTCAGGCACTAAATAAGAATCAATAACGCTAATTATTTTTTGACGCTATTTAATCCTCGACTCTAATAGCGATTGGCGGTGTACTGTACATTACAATACAGGAGGGGTTTCGAACACGCGCGGCTCTGAGTGCGGGACCTTCGGCACCTCTCTTCAGTATGTGAAATTTGCCGTAAGTCCCACACTTACAAGATACCTACCCGGTATCGAACAATCCGTAAAAAATAAAATTAAACGTAGTTCTGTTGTGTTTCAACGCTCTACTGTAATATTTTTTTACCGTAGCGTTTGTCCTTTGACTTCTATGATACTGCCCGACTATCTGAAAAATAATTTTTTTATCTGACGTCGACTGACGTTGGGTGTTTATATGTTAATTAGTGCAACAGGACATTGTGAATTACTTTACCCGTACACCGCCCATTATAAATTAGATTTAAAGATTATTAGCGTTTAATAGGAAACGAAAATGTATAATAATCATTTAATCAACTCCCCTTAAAAAATAATGTTGATACCCCAATAAAGGTACCGACCAATTTAGTGTTAATATAACAACTATGGGCAACACAAATTTGTTAGGTGCCTTTCCAATAGTTTAAACAACACTAATTTAGAGAGTCATAAGTTATCGGTTATGAGTAGTGTGATTAAAAATAATTAAGATTGTGTGTTTGAAATATTAAATTGGACGGAATTTTTTTTTAATTCCATGGTTGGCCTTGGCAAATCAATCACATTTCAACATCAACACTTGCGAAGATAAAACGTGAAAATCGAAACACCTAGTCGAAACATGTAGATGTCACTCACTCGTAACTGTATTTTTACTATTGTACTTATCGTTTACGCCAAATCTAAAAATGTTAAAATGACAACTAAACCAGGGTAAAACGTTTGAATGTTTTCCTAGTCTAACCGCATAGAGAAAATAATGGAAAAGGAGTCTATTTAACGGTGACTATTTTTTGTATGCTATACGTCAAAGTGGCACGACAACTTTGGCGTTTGAACTTTCAAAATAATTGATAAAACTCTAGCTCTACCGACAGGTCCGTAATGTACTGTGGTGTTAATGTGTGTCAAAAAACATATTAAACATCGTCAAGAGATATTTCCTCAGCAGTTATTGGTGATTCGTAGAATAGACATGAAACCGATCGATCTCTTTTGTGGAGTCGCGCCACAAAACGACCGTTATTAGTGATGCATAGAACACGCGAGAGAGGCCGACCAGACTTCCTTCTGGCTTCAAAACAGTCACGACTAGCGATCTGTATAATAATATACATCGTGCCGGTTAGCCCCAACATTGTGTCGTGAATTGTCATTTACTGTTCATTTTTACTATTGTCGTGGAATCGCCCTGCAAAACACTAAAGCTCTTTGAAATTCAACACGGTTATAATACTTGGTATCTTTGTTTGACATGCC
This sequence comes from Zygnema cylindricum, assembly GCA_037447655.1. Classification (NCBI taxonomy): domain Eukaryota; kingdom Viridiplantae; phylum Streptophyta; class Zygnematophyceae; order Zygnematales; family Zygnemataceae; genus Zygnema; species Zygnema cylindricum. Next base: position 208,982 of record JBBHKE010001545.1, read on the forward strand.
ATTTTTCTGTGCGTCCTTTTCTTTCGCCTTACTTTTCTTTTTTGCTTGCTTCCCTCCACATGTAGATTTCAGTTTTGGCATTGCCACCCTTTTTTTGTTCCCATGTACTCAAATGGTTTACCATCGCGCTTTTTAATCAAATCTTGCTTTTCTTTGTTATAATACTGAACAGATCAAAGACACGCAAGGAAACCGTTGGAGCCAAACAGAGAAAGTCGCATGATTCGCTATTTGGCACCCTTCCATCGATATTATTTCTTCGACACACTCCAGCAATTGCTAGCCCACATAAATGTAACATGTTTTTTTTTTTTATGAAAGTAAATAGAGCCAATTCTAACATCATAGAACGCCTGCCTCGAGGGAATGTACTAGCCGACAGTAATTGCATATCGAACTGGCTTGCCAGTCATCATTATGTACTATTTTTACAGGTCTCTGTATTCTATGTATTGAATTGCCGATAATCGCGATGTATCGCAATATTAACAATATAGACGTACATTCCACAGTTTCAGCAAATTTTGTACATTGCCATACATCCGATACATCTTAAATACCGTAAGCTTAATAGTATACCGTTAGATTATCGGCATTTTAATGTGATATATGACATTTATTGGCAAAAACAATGAATATCTCTACTTATGAACTTCTCCATGTTAAAATATATTGAAATCGAGACATATGAAAGTCTCGGGGATATCAGTAGGATTTGGAAATAAGTTCATTTTTTCTGCCAGACGGGCCAGCTTCTCATCAAAAGTTTCATGCGACTTAATAGCATTAAAGACTTATCATGGTGGGAATTAGTGGTAGGAGACCATGGAGATAACAAAGAATACCCTGACAGCAAATAACATCAACAATAATAATAAAAATAATGATTAATAATAATAGTATTAATCATTTTAGGTTCGCTCTCTGACGCATCATTTACAAAAAAGACCGTATATTTCAATTTCAACCAACCAAACTGTTACATCGGTCGATCCCAACGCACAAAAACAACCCGGAAAGCAGTAACAATCAAGAATCGGGAAACCGAAAAGAAAAAAAATAGATATATATTTTCAATTTCAGAATATGACAGCATTTATTCCAGTATAGAATAACTGTGATGACGCAGTTGGCAAAAATATTTAACTGTCATGTTATACAAAAATAACTTGTGCAATATCTTAAATATACCACAAAAAACCTATTATACTTGGTTTATACGGGTACTAAAACTAGAGCCCGGTCAAAAAAAAGAGGAAAGAAAGTACAAGAAAGGTCAAAAAAGTCGACAAGGAGGAAGAAAAAAAGGTCACTGACAAAGAATACGTTATTACCTACACGCAAATATTCTCCAGATATCAATAAAATATTGATTGCCCACTGAAAACAAAATTGAGGTTTAATCTACAATACACTCGGTGAAAAAAAAAATCAGCTTCTCAATTGGCCGATATTGTGGGATTAGACTCACCGTTATTTTCACACCCGGTCAATGAAATGACATGACGAAAGAATCATATGAGAAAAATAATCAACTCCTTCGTTACAGATGAGAGAGTGAACACTTTGCATTGTATTCGTCCTCTGTAAGTCTTGTCCAGCTCGCCAACCGCAAAAAGTCGTTCCATGTACAAAAATCTGAACCCTTAGTTTTCCAAACTCCTTCGTGTAACCAACTACCATTGGAAGGAGGATGGTTAACAGGAAGTTGAACCACCTGGTCATTATAAAGTAGTCTCACAAAGTATTTCGTCTTATCTCGCCTTGCCCAAAGCTCGATACTTATAAAGGAAGAATATGGAGGCCACGTGTCGAGGGAGTGACCCAAAGAAGCTGTCAAAAAACACCGCCGCATTTTCAATTCCTTGTGGAATGTATGGTACTAATTTTGTGTACTAATGAATGGTACTAAAGTTTGCTACTAAAGTTTGTGTACAATTTGGTACTAATCTTTCGTAACAATGTTGGGTACTACTGTTTGTGTAATAATGTTTGGGGCTAATGTTTGGTACTAATGTTTGGTGCTCTATGTTGGTATTGATGTTCGGTACTGACGATGTTTGGTATGAGTGTTTGGTGCTATCGTTTGAAACCAATGTTTGGTACTAGAATTTGTTACTAACTACGGTTTGGTGCTATTGATTGGTACAAATGTTCGGTACCAACGTTTAGTATTGAAGTTTGGTCCTAAAGTTTGGCGCTATTTTCGGTACTAAAGATTGGTGGTAATGTTTGGTACTAAAGTTATGGTACTAATGTTTAGCACTAATATTTGGTACTAATGTTTGGCACTAACGTTTGGTAAATTTGAAGTGACATTCAAATACATTTAAAAAACATCAAAGTGCGCAGGTAGCAGTTGGTTCTGGCAAGAAAGTTCATCTTTTCCGTCAGATGGGCCAGTAGTTTCTTCAACTTAAAAGGACTACCACACATAATCGGTAGTTAAATGAACAATTGATGAAATGCTTTTCTAAAACATGAACTGACTATTTTAGGCTTACTTTCTTTAGACAGCACTCTAATTCATACAAAAAAGTAAAACTACCAATTTATCAAAAAGCCAAACAGATATAAGCTGCAAACATCATATAAACAGGGTTTCCTATTCTCCACTTCTAATTCAAAGCACTCAAGGAACAACATACTCCTCTTGTCATTCTTCCTAACAAAAACATTTGCACAAAAGCACCAAAACTGAGGCTTTGTACAAAAGTTTTGAAAAGTTATCCTTAAATACTGTCTGACTTCACGACAATATAACAAGAAACAATCCACTTTCCCTTCAGAAAAAAAAAAAAAAAATTCCGCCAATCCTTTGGAACCCAAAGAGATTATCTTACAAGCGAGAGGCATAAGAGTCGCATCGTGGCCAGAATAAAGAGATAGTCCCGTCGATTGTTTTCCACGAATAGCACCATCCATGGATTCTGCAACTTCATTTAGCAAACGTCCCATTGCCAGCTGGCATGACTCTTGAGTCTGTTTCACGCAAATATATCACCATCCAAAATCCATTAGAGTTGTGACCAGAAGTTGCAAGTCAGTAAATTTCACTTCGAGATTTCACAACGATATTCCACTCGATGCAAATAAAGATTTGACGTATTTAAAACTATTTTATGTATTAAAACGTCCAATACCAGAGTGATTCCTCGAATGTGAGAAACCCCTCCTGTGGGAAATCACTATGGATAAAAGCGACTCGCTCATTGTTGAATAGTTGAGAGAGTCTCGTATAACAATTAGCAGAATCCTATAACATATTCACCGAGGAAAATGCAATTTTTTGATGATGCACAACAATTTGTCTCCCACTGTAACTCATATTATTACCAAACCAAACCTGTCGTAAATTATCTGCTTAATTAAAATAAAAAACACTCCTATTCCATAATTTTACTCTCCAAATGGCATATGGTGGGCGCACTCAATAAGGAGGATTTGAAAACAAAAATAAAGGCATGCTTTACTATCTTGTTCTTGTGGATGCTTTCCATTCAATCCCCAGCAAAGAAGGCGTAATATATCACTGTTTGGGGTTTCCATAAAGACAAAGAACCTGAAAATCACATAAAAAGTTTTGCATAGCTGGAAGAATGCTTCACTTTCTTCCCTACTCACCGAAAACACAGCCTCATAGTCGCGAGCAAGAAACCTTCTCATCTCTTCCACTCCATTTTGGGACACTTCCTTAGGAAGAGGCAATCCGTGGGCCAGTCTACAGTCGATGTTGTCAATCACCTGATAGCCATTTCACTCTGTTTCCTAGTTTCAAATTAGAATGAAAAGAAAACAGATACAAAATTTAATAGTTTCCATTGGCTTGATAATGACGAAACATTCAATAACCTGATTATACTGCCTGTTTTGTTGCAAATTTTGTTTGTTAAAAAATTTCTGACTTACATTGCCTGTTCACACATTGCCCATCAGTTTTAACCCTTAAACTTCTTACGCACATGGGCCATGCATTTGTCAAATATGTAACACATAAGGATTTTGACCACGGGAAACTGACGATCAAATGCAAATAAAATCCCATGTCCGGGTTCCTACGGTTTCTGAAAACTCACAAGGGTCCATGGAAATCTCCCATGTAGAGGCAAACCAAAAAAATCCGCAAGTGGTTTCTTAAGGCTCTGATAGACATACGCCACATTTCCATCCCATGCACAACATCAGTTCCACAATAAGTATTTTAAGACAACCCACATGGGAAACAAAATATCAGCATAGTTAACAGATGACAGATGACGGATAACAGATAACAGATACAAAAGAACAGAAAACAGAAAATAGGTAACAGATAACAAATTTGATAATGGAAAGGGTTGCTAAAATAAATTGAGGAGACAGAATGTAAACGAGCGGCACACTAAGTCTAAGTAAAAAGTCGGGTAAAAAGTATATGTAAGAAAGTACAAAGTAAGAAAAAAGTTTATAATGGGGTAGGCCCTTGAAATACCTCATAGTTGTTTCTCCAACTCGCGGGATTCTTGGTGCTGGAGAGCTCCTTCCATGAAGTTCTCCACACCAATTTGCCCCTTCAAAAGTACCACCCTCTCCAAAATCAAAACCGTGGGATACAAATATTGGTAGATTAGATGCTCCAAATTTGATTCTTACAAACAAAAAAGACAGAAAAAGTTGCAACCTATTAATTGTTAAGTGAAGGAGAAATCATCAATCTCGGGGAAAGTGCATCATTTTTCCACATTACTTAAAAAAAAAAAAGGCACGGTTTCAAAAAAATAAAGGCACAATTCCAACATAGATATCAGAGAGTGAGTGCATGTGATGTCCCTTTCAGATCACAGTTTTCTACTTTCGGAGCACAACAAGTTGGCAGAAGCTTTAACTTTATGAACACCGAGTTGCATCGATAAATTACGAAAGCAACACAGTATAATAGCATCCTCTCGTAAGAAATTGACTCAAAACCCCAAAAAGAAAGACAGACAAATTTGATAAAGCATTTTCACGGTTGTATTTTTTTTTAAGTTGTCACAAAAGGAGGTTAAAAAATAAAAATAAAAACATAGACGAGGTTAACGTTCACACTCGTCTTTACTTGAAGCATTTCTTTCCAGGGTAAGAGCATAAACTGCTAAAAAGCCTTAAGTTTGAGCTACCGTAAGCATAAGACAAAATCCACAAAGGACAATTTAGTAATACATGATGAAACATATAAAAAGATGAGACATTATAGTACCTTGCACAATGATCATTTTCATATAAATTTTCTATCTGGGGATCCCGAATCGATATTGGGATAGTCGATGCCTCCTCTTCAGACCCCAAGAGTCCCTGGAGAACAAAAAATCCTGAAAAGAAAACACTATCCACAATCTAAAGAATCAATCATTATGTGGGTGTTCAGATGCCCATAATATTTTTAAAACAATATCAGGTATAATAAAATACATAATAAACAGCATTTAAGTTTGAGAAGGACCTAGCAAGAGGTTCAAAATGCTATTCAGTAAAAATACCTTCTGGGACCACCAACTGCCTGGCAATAATGTAATTGCAAAAAACAGAATTGCTTAATGATTGGGAAATGCTACCAGTAAACCATAAAATCAATTTATTTATGCATTACTCTACCCAAAAATTTGAAGTATTTATGAAACCTCAAAGATAAACATAAAGCTGCCTTAATATCATCATGCAACTGACTAAATTTATATTCGACCATGTCAATGAATAGGAGAAACCCAACCTGACAAAAATGTTCGGGGAAAGTCAGTTGAGCGAATTTTAAGAGCTCCTTCCCTACTGTCGGTTTTTTCTGGAAGGAGAGTGCTGTAGCGCTCCCTTAGCCTTCTGCCTAAGGCTTCTGCTTGCTTAGCTCCTACCCGTACCAAAGAATCGGCAAAAAAAGTCATATTTCCGCAACAAAGCAGAAGCATCAACATTTGAAACACCCTCGAAATAAAAATCTCCACATATGAACGCAACCTTTACATTTATGATTCAAAACCATAAAAACAAACCTCAGCCTTGTGTGCCTAAGGCTTCTGCTTGCTTCCCTCTTATACATGCCAAAACATCGCTTGAAAAGAAAAGGCATCTTTAAGCAACAAAACAGAAGCGCCATTATTTGATACAGCATCAGAATGAAAAGCTCCAGATACGAACGCGACATTTTGCATAGAACGATAAGATGATTAGCATAAACCCGAAGTTATCGTCCATTCTGGTCCATTATAAAGCGACGAAGTCATCAGCTGATATTTCAACAACTTTGACTACTGAGGAGACTATTGCAACGTCAAAGAAAGCCATGAAAAATGGCAGTTGAGTCTAGGCAAATGAGAAGAGTGTGAAGATATGATTTACAACTACAATGCTAATGGCTGGTCCACAGGAAAAAAAATTGTATCAGATAAAGCCACACACCCTTCGTTGTGAGTTGACCGAATGGATATTCAGTTCCCTTGCTGTGAGACAGTTTAGGAGCTTTTTGCGGATATGGTTGTATCTTATCTTCCCACATTTTACTAACTTCTTCCGACGGTTCTCCAAGAAGCATGGGCGTTCGATCTCCATGTCGAAAAAAAACATGAGCCTGTGATGAAACAAAGTCAAAAACAATATCCTGTTTTAGATCAGGAATTGCAAACGGTCCATTTACTGCAAGTTAAACCCAACGAGTGAAAAGAACGGGACTGAAACATAGTTCAAAGGTGTGGAAACACTACATCTGGTTGGATCATACGCCTACCATGCGGATTTTCCTGGTAAAATACGCGTATAGTATGAGGCAACCACAAAGCGTTTCCATACCTTTTTGCACATTAAAACTATGGACTGAAAGAAGCTCAATCCTCAATATTAGTACTAACACTTAGAAGCAATTCCTTAGCTACTCTTAACTGGAAATAACCTTGCAAATGCAGGCCCACAACAAATAATGGTGAGGTGAAGGCAAATGTGGTTTAAGTCAAACATCCAATAGCCAATTAGAAAAAGAAAGCCTTCGCTTCTTCATCAAACACAAACTGCTCATTCAATGTTCAGACCTTCAGTTACAACAGTATCCGTCAGGCCCAGAAATGCCTGTCTCAGATGTCCATTTGACGCTTTACTAAGGACAGCTTCAAAGGGAAATCAAAACTGCCATTGCATAAACATTAGATGCTGGAAAACATTAACATGCATATAAAGATGCTTGCAACAACATATACAATTTAAACGCGAATCTTTATTCTAGCAAAAACATGACATTCAGATTCACAAAAGCACTTTTATTTAAGCTACCACATTAAAAGAGGCGGAGGTTTTTGCTCAGAGAAAAAGATAGAGAATAAAACGAACGGGAGGTTTAACGATTGCCATGTGGCACTTGGTTACACATTTCAGGCTTCATGTGTTGCCAAGCAATGCCGATTAACTGTTTATGCTAAAGTAAGATGTTCATTTTTGTCCACTGGAAGTCATTTCTGAAATTGGTAAAACACCAGGCAGTAACAATAGGTGAATATCACTTCATAGCGTAATACAACAGTAAATAATTGACAGAATCAAGTAGAATTAACAAACGTACTAACAAAAGTATTAACACACATAATTTACAAAAGTATGATCTGCAATTATTCTACAACCGAGAATACATCGTATCAAAGTAGCCATACAAGATCTGTTTGGCGTCAATTCTTGACTTAATCAAATTGACCCTCCAAAACTACCGAGCTCCTTGTAAAAAAAAATGTGTTCAAACGCCTGTTTACGTTTTACAAATAAAAACTTCAGTTACAAAGGAATTCACGCCCAATGCTCTTCTGTAGAGTGCAAATTTCCACAACAAGCTCCAAACATGGTTTTCACGGGATTTTTTTTACCGTTAACTGTAAGATTAAGCATTTGCTTTGGTGCTCCTAAAGCTGACAAAAGAATAAGAGTGAAACATTAAGATCAACCAGCAAAATTTGACCCCTTCATTTTTTTTTCATTGAGTTAATTTCACGTTCGTTACTTAAGAAGGGCCATTACATCAATACCATACTAATGCTTTAGAATCACATTCTAAGCTCACTAATACTGAAGACCAACCCGTTAAACAAAAAAAAGGCTGAAAAAAAGCGGAGTAAAAGCAACAACAAAAATCTCAATCTTCAACTCTACCGTTTTATGAAAAACAAAGCGAGTCCAGGAGACTGAAAAGTAGATCAGCCATATTAGTTTCTAAGCTACACCATGAATCACAAATAGCGTTGATGTTTTTTTGCCATTTAAATAAACTTTTCTCTGTGAACAGGTGTCCGGTTACCATTTGAAGACCGCTAATCGGAAAGGTAAGAATCGTACTTTTCCATCACAAAATGAGTTTAAGGCCAATAAAATACTAATAATAACAGCGACACAATATAACGCAACAAACAAAAGCCAAATAAGCTGGCTACAGCGCAAAAAAAATGCAAGGCACAAACTCAGCACAGATATACAAGAAAATAAAACAAGTTAATAAATACATGCATTCATTACATGCAGGAAACAAATGCTCACTGTAAAGCATTTCAAAACATAAACTCAGTAGTGGTAGACAAAAAAGTTGCAGTATCGAGGCACAAAAAAAAAAAAAATCCAGAAAACAAATACATTTAAAGAGTTAACAATCATCGAATGTAGAAAACAGATGCAAGATTCATACTTGAAGGAGCTGCAAAGGTTCCTCTCCTTCATAGAGATTCCTGCTCGCATTAGCTTTCTCCATGGACGCCATAGCAGAAGAAGGTAACAGAGAAGCTGCCGCCATGGCTCCCCCTGCTGCAACAGCAGCTGAGGAAAGAGCCAACAGCATGCCACGTGGCACTTTTTCAAACATTCCACGTGGAAGCATATTCTTTTGGAACTGTCAGCAACTGGAAACTTAGAGAAGCATCTCAACAGAAGTATTGCAAAAATTTGAAGGCTGAAACGCTAATAGCGAAACACGGTGTTACTACACCGCCAATCGTTATTAGCGTTAACAAATTATTAGTGTTAAAAATTAATTAGCGTTATTTACGCTAATTTGAGTTTTTCAAAGATTTCGAAAAAAAAAGTTTACTCCAAGGGTGAAGTTCCATTAGGAATTTAGGACATTCTGTAATTGTACGGCCAACATTACGGAATGCTACAATTTGAACGAAGTTCCATTGCGCAGTCTGTAATCCACGTGTTAGCAAAAGGGTGGTACCACGTAACTATAAATTTGATATTGAAAATCGTGAAGTATCTTTCACACCGACCAGCTTTAACTTGAAATCTTCATTTGCGTACCATGTACGGGCGGACCATGTCACCGTACAACACAATATCTGTACAGTACCCTTTGCAGACGCCCTGACGCCAGAGAACAGCTCTTTTTTTTAGGGTTCCTATTTTTTCGCTTGACGAATGAGCGTTGCCAGAAATAGTGTTGCAAATGGGCGTAAACAAAAATAGCGTGACGAAAGTGCGTTACGAGATTTCGTTTGTATTTTTTGTTGGATTTTTTAATGCGTAATTGTGTGCTAAATTTTTTGATTTTTGTTGGTCGCTTTCTTGACACGTATGCTCATTATCCTACGTGTCGCGACTCAAAATTTTCTGTAATTGGTGATGTACCTCGCTATCACCAATAACAGAAACTTTCGAAGCGAATGCTTCGCGAAAAAATATCCAACGGCCATTGTTAACTCCCAGACCTTTGGAGAATATTGGCAAGATTCTCTGTAATGTTGTTTTCACTTTTCAGGATAAAAAGAAAATAAGAGGTACCGCGTAGTACGGAGAGGTCCGAATCTCTGTAAACAACCTCACTTTTCGTCGAATGGAACTTCACCCTAATTGATCCATAACGCCTGATTTGGGTACAACGGATCTGCCATCGGGATCTTCACAGTAAAATAGGTAAAGATACAAAATCTGACAAACCGTACACCGTCGCGTCCTTTTACTATAATTTATTTTATAACTCTAATTTGGGTTTCCTCTTGTATAAATAATATCTCTGCACTAAAATAGGGACCATCTCATTCTGCCTTTTATTCTGAGCGCAGTTTTACGTGCGATCGCGATTATTTTAATCCATATTTCGTACTTTTCTATTTAACAAAGTATCATTTTGTACGAACTGACACGTCCGTAAACAACACTATTCAATAAAATCATAAATTATAATTATTAAAGCTAATTCACCAGAACCTTAATTAACGTAAAAAAAAATTAGTGTTATTAATTCTATTTCAGGTTTTGGGGTCAAAAATTGGGGGTGCCGATATAGTGTTCGTAACGCTAATAACGATTGGCGGTGTACTGTACACCGTCAATCGCTATTAGAGTAAAGGAATAAATAGCGTAAAAAAAATTAGTGTTATCAACACTAATCGAGATTTTTTTTTTTAATATATATACTAAGGGTGACGTTCCATCAGGCGAAAAGTGGCGTAGTTTACAGAAATCCGCTACAGTCCGTACCAAATCATACCGCCTATTTTGTTTTTATACGAAAATAAACATTACAGAGAATCTTGCCGATACTCCCCGAAGGTCTTGGAGGTAATGCTGACCGTCGAATGTTCATCTGCGATGAGTTTGCTTCATTTTTTCTGTAACTGTCAACCCACCTCAAGGAGGTGGGTTGGCAGATACAAAAAAAAAAAATCGTGACACGCTGGACAATTAAGCTACGTGCCATGGTGGAAAACCAACGAAAAATCTTAATATTTGCACATGACACGCGGTTTCCAAAATACAACCGAAAATAAAAACGAAATTTCGTAACATCCCCTCGTCACGCTGTTTTCAGTAACTTTTGTTTGTCACACTATTTATTTCAAAAGACTTTCGTTATGTTCGAAAACTGAAACCCTAAAAAATGAGCTGGCTGAAACTCTAAGACCTCCATAAGTCCTCAGAGTGGACAGCTTCCAAGAAGCCTCTAGGATAATCCTGACCCCTTTGTGTTTAAGCAAAAATAACTGCCACCCTGGCAGACAAAAACTCTGACCAACTATTTGAAGCAAAGTTTGTCGGTGCAAACAAATTGAAAGATATTCAATGTTGGATCACAGCTTGCGTGGCGCTGGTCAATTTATAACACGTGGCTTACAGACTCTACGTGATGGAACATCGACTCAATCGACCTGGTCTATAGAGTTTGCCGTACAATTACAGAAATGTATGATGGAACTTCACCCTAATTAATCCCTAACTGTAATTTGGGTTGTCCTGAATAATAAATACCCACCCTTTCGATGTCTACAGTAATACGTGTACCCGTACAAAATATGACAATTTGTACGCCGTCGCGCTGTTAACACGGTCGACGGATGAACATATGAGAACGTGATTTTTGCCGACGAGTTTGCGTCTCTTTCTTGCAGTGCACATTCACATGTGTGTTAAATGTCTTTTTATGCCTTTGTAACTCAAAAAGTACCATTTCATACAGAGATACCATGTCCGTACGTCACACTATTTCCATCGTAGTGTACTTCCATTATTAACGCTAATTGAAAAAAAAACCATAATTAGTAGTGTTGGGTATCGAGGACCACTTGCCGATATTCGATATGTACCAAATTTTAGGTACCCGATATTCGATATATCGCTTCGATATATCGATTATCGAAATATCGCGATATATATCCGATATATCGTATCGACGATATATCGAAAACATTTTTTTTTTTTTTTTTTAACCCCCCCCCCCCCCCCGCGCTCGGGGGGGGGGGGGAGGCAAAATTTCCGTGCTATTTTCCTACTCTTACTATACGGACACGCAATTTTTGCGATATATATCGCGATAATTTATATTGGTCTCGGTACGATATATCAAGGTATCTGCTCGATCGATATTCGATATATCGAATATCGAAATTATCGCGATATGAAACTACCCGATACCCAACACTACTAATTAGAATAATGGAAAAAATATAATTATGGATTGTATTTCAAGTTTTTTTTTTGAAAAAAGGGCACCGAATTAGCGTTATTTACTCTAATAGCGAGTGGCGGTGTATTGTACTGATTAGTGATTACTAAAAAGTGGAGAGTTGGATTTGTTGGAACTTGGAAACGTACAACGCTTTTTATTCCAGCATCGGATCCCAACAATATTTAAAGTGGCCAAAATTACACCGTGTATCGCTATTAATTTTAATGTTTTGCTTGCCACATATAACATCTTTTCTCCGTACACAATCGTCAGATTGTATATTTGACGGTTGCGTTTGAAAGATAAGAATTCCAGCTTCCAATCAGTGGTATAAAAAAAAAATCGGACAGGTGTGTAAGTAGATTTTTTTTTAAATGGCTAAAAAAATGTAAGCACTAATAGTGATACACGGTGTAGTTTAATTGCAAAGTGTGGACTTTCTGCTGATTAGTGCTGAAAGGTAAACGCCCTTCATACTGGCGGAGGATTCTGCCACGTGTTCTCCAGGTTGCACAAATTCTCATCGTCTGATGATGCCGCAGGCTCCTTTGCTGTATTCACATGATGAATGAGATGAGGAAATGAATGTCTTTTTTTTTGTTTGGACGTGAATCGCCCTTGACGTCATTTAACGTCAACAAAAACATCGCGATGTGATTCATGTTGCCGTACAATTAGGCGCCGATGACTCAAATCTGTTTGTACCATTCATTCATTCATTCATTCGGGACATAGTTCAAAAGTAGGTGAAAGACTGAAAGTAGGCCCATACAATATGCCTATTGTATGTAAAACATACAACATGACCTTAAGACCCATATTGTATTGGTCGCAAAATGAAAAAAAATAGTAACAGGGTTGAGTTGCACATCAATCGATAGAGAATTAAACGTCATGTCTAAATTTTGAAAAACATTCGGACAAAAAAAAGAAAATCAGTGAGTTTTGAGGTTTTTTTTATTCAAACCGTCAGATTTGGACAATCGGACGGTCGCTGATCAAAGTAGAGATTCACATGAAAAGCCCATAACACAACTCATCCTACGCCGTGTCAATTCACAAAAAAAATTCGTCCGGCGGCGTGCGCTGTACTATGATCATACGTAATATTTGTACGTTCGTACAAGAGTGTGCAGAACGCACACACATATAGTATGCTTAGGGTACTTTCGCATGTAACCGAAACTTAATCTTGTTACTTTGTTTTTTAGCGAAGATTCTCCGTACAAATTTCAGAGCATTCGTATGTAAAGAAATGAAATCGTAACTTTAGATTGTGACGGAAGTAGACGTGGGTGTAATTTGTGACGATTGTAGACGAGAACAAAACTTGCGACAATTGATGACGTTTACAAAATGGCGACGATTGTAGACATCTAGCTACTTGTGACATTGTATATGTTTAGGGTTTGTGACATTTTGACGTCACGCTCAAATAATGATAGCGTCGACTTCACTAATTCCAAAACAATCCCCCATGGTTTCTCGATTTTGTTTTTTCGTCCGTTTTCACTCTACTTGCAACCAAAATAAGCTAAAAGACAACCAAAAGAAATATTTTTTATATATCTTTCATTCGATACCTATCTTGCCTTTTTACATTGCAAGAATTGTGAGATAGATGCTTTAGTGGGAGAGTGAGAGAGAGAGGCGCTTTCACGGACTTCGCTTTTGCGAAATGGCGTCCGTTGGTCGAAACCCCCTGCACGGCCCTTGTACGGAAAAAACCGCACGGAGAAAAAGTAACGCACAAGGCAGCCAACGTGCGGTGGGTTTTTATTTTGGTACTCCGCGCACAAAATTGTCAAAAACTTTTGACACGTGCGACATCTCCTGCCTATTCGCTCACCTCGTGTAACTATATTTAAAATCACCTCGCGAGGTGATTTTATATAACATTTGAAGATGAGGTGAAGGGACGCGAAATTGGGTCGAAACGCCTCTAGATGACAAACTACATCGCGCTAGACAACAAATTGTAGTACATATAAAGTTTCACGGTAACGCAACTTGTACGGTGGTAATTTCAATTTTTTGGTACGGCTACGGATTTTCACATTTTTTTTTAAGTTATGGAGGAAAACTATTGTTCTTTGGTCTAAAATAGACCGCAGAAGCGACCCAAACTATCATGCAAAAAGCTAAGCCAAAAATAGGTCGACGAACAATCATTTGAAATGCATCCTCCATTTAACATACAACAACATTTAGGGTTTCATGGAATAATCGACATAAACAAACCCTAGGACAAATGCATAAACAATGCATATCAAACATATATAAAAACATAAATAAATAATAAAACACAAATGCATCACACATAAACAAGAGTATAATCAAAGTATAATCATTATATCATTCAAAGTGCATGACCTAATCGGCAACCCTAAAATACTACATCTTCGGTCCCACTTTACTAACCAGCATTGATGATTATTCTAATGAAGCTCAAATCTATATATACACTTGTGAGCTGTTAACAAATAACTAAGTGTCAAAATAACCAACGTAAATTACGTAACTGTCATTAAATCAAACTAATCGTAAGCGTACACCTGAAAGTCAAGCAATCGTAAGCGTACACTTGTCTGCAAATACGACATCGTACACACACAAATTACACTATCAAACCCTAATTGATCACTTAAAATAAAAATGTCATAATCAATACTAAATTAATAATACACATACGACAAAACAATATTGTTTCAAATATTTACACCGACGCGTCCGCAAAATACGCGTCATAAGCGACAACTTGCTTAGTCACTTGCAGATAAGTCCACGTAGTGAACCGACATCGCATATGTACGGTCCACTAGATAATGTGTCATAAAAACAATGTGGTCCCTTAAAAATATCGGTGGACGTCGTCCGCCCTTCCACGTGTACCTCGAACAACTTGCCGAAATCAATTCGTACGATCCAAATCCTGTCCGTACCGAAATCACGTACTTCGTCATAAATGCGCCTTGTCGCATTTAAGGTACACGTCATTTTCGATAAATTCATGTCGCAATAAGCGACAACTTAAAGTACACCTGTTAAATACGACGCTCCGTACCGGCGGCGTCCCATGTAATAAATTTCATCTGTCGCATTATGTTTCGTACGTGCGACGTACCATTTTATCTTCGTCGATTATCTCACGTCGGATTGCTTCGCGATCCGCCGTCCATTTCCTCTCACATTTCGCGCCACTCAATTACTCCATTAATTTTATGTGTACATTTAATTCCCCAATCCATAAATCCTTTCGAACCTCCACAATATATCGCGTAAATGCGTACGCACGAAATATCGCGTACGCACGAAACGCTCCGTACGCACGAAACTAAGTTTTCAAAACAACACTCCCCGAAAAATTAGTCTCGTGCATCCATGGCGCCACGTCATAAGCTGTCACCAATGTTACCAGCTGTCACACCTGCTTTCAACTGCCTTCTCCATCTTAATCCTCCAAATGCCTCCGCCAGAATTTTCTCACTTGTTCCACCATCGCTTCCGCTAACTCCACATACCATCCAAATTTCATAATACATAATATATATATTTTCATTTTCTTTTCTCTTTTCTCAACAATATCTAAATCCGAAAATTTCCCATAAAAATACATAAATAATAAACTATTTTCCGAAAATCAATTCTACCAATAATAAATAAAATTCCAACAAAAATTACCACATTTTCCTCTAACTACCATAACAATTTCCAAAAAATAAAACTTTCCAAATTTTCTAAATTTCGCGACCCGCGTACTTAATCCCACAAAATAAAACATTAAAATAAAAGTAAATAAAATCTACATTCTCTATCCAATTTTAAGCTCCAATAATGTTACATTTCCCAAACTACCAACAATCCGAAAAATAAAATCTCATAACATCCCATAATTATAGATCCACAAATTCGGATCTTTCACCAAATGCCACAACTCCACCTTTCGGATCTCTCCCCAAACGTCGAAACTCCTCCTTCCACATCTCTCCACTAAATGTCAAATCTCCACATTTCGAAATGCTTCATTAAAAATAAACATTTATTTTCCAAAACTAAAATATCGATTCTCAAAATAAATCATTTTCATTGAGGGTAGACATTTCGGCACTGTCACTAAGTTAACCCTTGGGGCGATGCAAGATTAAACTCGGCACATACCAACACTATGATAAGGCCGATCTCATGGGTACACAGACACCATTACTGCAATACAACAGCAAGGACAATATTAACCCGCTACAATGCATGTGACACAAACCTATCTCGACTTAACGTAACATATGATAGATGGGGTGTGGGCCCATAACCTGTTGTTCTTTGGTCTAAAATAGACCGCAGAAGCGACCCAAACTATCATGCAAAAAGCTAAGCCAAAAATAGGTCGACGAACAATCATTTGAAATGCATCCTCCATTTAACATACAACAACATTTAGGGTTTCATGGAATAATCGACATAAACAAAACCCTAGGACAAATGCATAAACAATGCATATCAAACATATATAAAAACATAAATAAATAATAACACACAAATGCATCACACATAAACAAGAGTATAATCAAAGTATAATCATTATATCATTCAAAGTGCATGACCTAATCGGCAACCCTAAAATACTACATCTTCGGTCCCCACTTTACTAACCAGCATTGATGATTATTCTAATGAAGCTCAAATCTATATATACACTTGTGAGCTGTTAACAAATAACTAAGTGTCAAAATAACCAACGTAAATTACGTAACTGTCATTAAATCAAACTAATCGTAAGCGTACACCTGAAAGTCAAGCAATCGTAAGCGTACACTTGTCTGCAAATACGACATCGTACACACACAAATTACACTATCAAAACCCTAATTGATCACTTAAAATAAAAATGTCATAATCAATACTAATTAATAATACACATACGACAAAACAATATTGTTTCAAATATTTACACCGACGCGTCCGCAAAATACGCGTCATAAGCGACAACTTGCTTAGTCACTTGCAGATAAGTCCACGTAGTGAACCGACATCGCATATGTACGGTCCACTAGATAATGTGTCATAAAAACAATGTGGTCCCTTAAAAATATCGGTGGACGTCGTCCGCCCTCCACGTGTACCTCGAACAACTTGCCGAAATCAATTCGTACGATCCAAATCCTGTCCGTACCGAAATCACGTACTTCGTCATAAATGCGCCTTGTCGCATTTAAGGTACACGTCATTTTCGATAAATTCATGTCGCAATAAGCGACAACTTAAAGTACACCTGTTAAATACGACGCTCCGTACCGGCGGCGTCCCATGTAATAAATTTCATCTGTCGCATTATGTTTCGTACGTGCGACGTACCATTTTATCTTCGTCGATTATCTCACGTCGGATTGCTTCGCGATCCGCCGTCCATTTCCTCTCACATTTCGCGCCACTCAATTACTCCATTAATTTTATGTGTACATTTAATTCCCCAATCATAAATCCTTTCGAACCTCCACAATATATCGCGTAAATGCGTACGCACGAAATATCGCGTACGCACGAAACGCTCCGTACGCACGAAACTAAGTTTTCAAAAACAACACTCCCCGAAAAATTAGTCTCGTGCATCCATGGCGCCACGTCATAAGCTGTCACCAATGTTACCAAGCTGTCACACCTGCTTTCAACTGCCTTCTCCATCTTAATCCTCCAAATGCCTCCGCCAGAATTTTCTCACTTGTTCCACCATCGCTTCCGCTAACTCCACATACCATCCAAATTTCATAATACATAATATATATATTTTCATTTTCTTTTCTCTTTTCTCAACAATATCTAAATCCGAAAATTTCCCATAAAATACATAAATAATAAACTATTTTCCGAAAATCAATTCTACCAATAATAAATAAAATTCAACAAAAATTACCACATTTTCCTCTAACTACCATAACAATTTCCAAAAAATAAAACTTTCCAAATTTTCTAAATTTCGCGACCCGCGTACTTAATCCCACAAAATAAAACATTAAAAATAAAAGTAAATAAAATCTACATTCTCTATCCCAATTTTAAGCTCCAATAATGTTACATTTCCCAAAACTACCAACAATCCGAAAAATAAAATCTCATAACATCCCATAATTATAGATCCACAAATTCGGATCTTTCACCAAATGCCACAACTCCACCTTTCGGATCTCTCCCCAAACGTCGAAACTCCTCCTTCCACATCTCTCCACTAAATGTCAAATCTCCACATTTCGAAATGCTTCATTAAAAATAAACATTTATTTTCCAAAACTAAAATATCGATTCTCAAAATAAATCATTTTCATTGAGGGTAGACATTTCGGCACTGTCACTAAGTTAACCCTTGGGGCGATGCAAGATTAAACTCGGCACATACCAACACTATGATAAGGCCGATCTCATGGGTACACAGACACCATTACTGCAATACAACCAGCAAGGACAATATTAACCCGCTACAATGCATGTGACACAAACCTATCTCGACTTAACGTAACATATGATAGATGGGGTGTGGGCCCATAACCTGTTGTTCTTTGGTCTAAAATAGACCGCAGAAGCGACCCAAACTATCATGCAAAAAGCTAAGCCAAAAATAGGTCGACGAACAATCATTTGAAATGCATCCTCCATTTAACATACAACAACATTTAGGGTTTCATGGAATAATCGACATAAACAAACCCTAGGACAAATGCATAAACAATGCATATCAAACATATATAAAAACATAAATAAATAATAACACACAAATGCATCACACATAAACAAGAGTATAATCAAAGTATAATCATTATATCATTCAAAGTGCATGACCTAATCGGCAACCCTAAAATACTACATCTTCGGTCCCCACTTTACTAACCAGCATTGATGATTATTCTAATGAAGCTCAAATCTATATATACACTTGTGAGCTGTTAACAAATAACTAAGTGTCAAAATAACCAACGTAAATTACGTAACTGTCATTAAATCAAACTAATCGTAAGCGTACACCTGAAAGTCAAGCAATCGTAAGCGTACACTTGTCTGCAAATACGACATCGTACACACACAAATTACACTATCAAAACCCTAATTGATCACTTAAAATAAAAATGGCATAATCAATACTAATTAATAATACACATACGACAAAACAATATTGTTTCAAATATTTACACCGACGCGTCCGCAAAATACGCGTCATAAGCGACAACTTGCTTAGTCACTTGCAGATAAGTCCACGTAGTGAACCGACATCGCATATGTACGGTCCACTAGATAATGTGTCATAAAAACAATGTGGTCCCTTAAAAATATCGGTGGACGTCGTCCGCCCTCCACGTGTACCTCGAACAACTTGCCGAAATCAATTCGTTACGATCCAAATCCTGTCCGTACCGAAATCACGTACTTCGTCATAAATGCGCCTTGTCGCATTTAAGGTACACGTCATTTTCGATAAATTCATGTCGCAATAAGCGACAACTTAAAGTACACCTGTTAAATACGACGCTCCGTACCGGCGGCGTCCCATGTAATAAATTTCATCTGTCGCATTATGTTTCGTACGTGCGACGTACCATTTTATCTTCGTCGATTATCTCACGTCGGATTGCTTCGCGATCCGCCGTCCATTTCCTCTCACATTTCGCGCCACTCAATTACTCCATTAATTTTATGTGTACATTTAATTCCCCAATCCAGAAATCCTTTCGAACCTCCACAATATATCGCGTAAATGCGTACGCACGAAATATCGCGTAACGCACGAAACGCTCCGTACGCACGAAACTAAGTTTTCAAAAACAACACTCCCCCGAAAAATTAGTCTCGTGCATCCATGGCGCCACGTCATAAGCTGTCACCAATGTTACCAGCTGTCACACCTGCTTTCAACTGCCTTCTCCATCTTAATCCTCCAAATGCCTCCGCCAGAATTTTCTCACTTGTTCCACCATCGCTTCCGCTAACTCCACATACCATCCAAATTTCATAATACATAATATATATATTTTCATTTTCTTTTCTCTTTTCTCAACAATATCTAAATCCGAAAATTTCCCATAAAAATACATAAATAATAAACTATTTTCCGAAAATCAATTCTACCAATAATAAATAAAATTCCAACAAAAATTACCACATTTTCCTCTAACTACCATAACAATTTCCAAAAAATAAAACTTTCCAAATTTTCTAAATTTCGCGACCCGCGTACTTAATCCCACAAAATAAAACATTAAAAATAAAAGTAAATAAAATCTACATTCTCTATCCCAATTTTAAGCTCCAATAATGTTACATTTCCCAAAACTACCAACAATCCGAAAAATAAAATCTCATAACATCCCATAATTATAGATCCACAAATTCGGATCTTTCACCAAATGCCACAACTCCACTTTCGGATCTCTCCCCCAAACGTCGAAACTCCTCCTTCCACATCTCTCCACTAAATGTCAAATCTCCACATTTCGAAATGCTTCATTAAAAATAAACATTTATTTTCCAAAACTAAAATATCGATTCTCAAAATAAATCATTTTCATTGAGGGTAG
Organism: Zygnema cylindricum; assembly: GCA_037447655.1. NCBI lineage: Eukaryota > Viridiplantae > Streptophyta > Zygnematophyceae > Zygnematales > Zygnemataceae > Zygnema > Zygnema cylindricum. Next base: position 229,448 of record JBBHKE010001545.1, read on the forward strand.
ACATTTCGGCACTGTCACTAAGTTAACCCTTGGGCGATGCAAGATTAAACTCGGCACATACCAACACTATGATAAGGCCGATCTCATGGGTACACAGACACCATTACTGCAATACAACCAGCAAGGACAATATTAACCCGCTACAATGCATGTGACACAAACCTATCTCGACTTAACGTAACATATGATAGATGGGGTGTGGGCCCATAACCTGTTGTTCTTTGGTCTAAAATAGACCGCAGAAGCGACCCAAACTATCATGCAAAAAGCTAAGCCAAAAATAGGTCGACGAACAATCATTTGAAATGCATCCTCCATTTAACATACAACAACATTTAGGGTTTCATGGAATAATCGACATAAACAAACCCTAGGACAAATGCATAAACAATGCATATCAAACATATATAAAAACATAAATAAATAATAACACACAAATGCATCACACATAAACAAGAGTATAATCAAAGTATAATCATTATATCATTCAAAGTGCATGACCTAATCGGCAACCCTAAAATACTACATTCTTCGGTCCCCCACTTTACTAACCAGCATTGATGATTATTCTAATGAAGCTCAAATCTATATATACACTTGTGAGCTGTTAACAAATAACTAAGTGTCAAAATAACCAACGTAAATTACGTAACTGTCATTAAATCAAACTAATCGTAAGCGTACACCTGAAAGTCAAGCAATCGTAAGCGTACACTTGTCTGCAAATACGACATCGTACACACACAAATTACACTATCAAAACCCTAATTGATCACTTAAAATAAAAATGTCATAATCAATACTAAATTAATAATACACATACGACAAAACAATATTGTTTCAAATATTTACACCGACGCGTCCGCAAAATACGCGTCATAAGCGACAACTTGCTTAGTCACTTGCAGATAAGTCCACGTAGTGAACCGACATCGCATATGTACGGTCCACTAGATAATGTGTCATAAAAACAATGTGGTCCCTTAAAAATATCGGTGGACGTCGTCCGCCCTCCACGTGTACCTCGAACAACTTGCCGAAATCAATTCGTACTATCCAAATCCTGTCCGTACCGAAATCACGTACTTCGTCATAAATGCGCCTTGTCGCATTTAAGGTACACGTCATTTTCGATAAATTCATGTCGCAATAAGCGACAACTTAAAGTACACCTGTTAAATACGACGCTCCGTACCGGCGGCGTCCCATGTAATAAATTTCATCTGTCGCATTATGTTTCGTACGTGCGACGTACCATTTTATCTTCGTCGATTATCTCACGTCGGATTGCTTCGCGATCCGCCGTCCATTTCCTCTCACATTTCGCGCCACTCAATTACTCCATTAATTTTATGTGTACATTTAATTCCCCAATCCATAAATCCTTTCGAACCTCCACAATATATCGCGTAAATGCGTACGCACGAAATATCGCGTACGCACGAAACGCTCCGTACGCACGAAACTAAGTTTTCAAAAACAACACTCCCCCGAAAAATTAGTCTCGTGCATCCATGGCGCCACGTCATAAGCTGTCACCAATGTTACCAGCTGTCACACCTGCTTTCAACTGCCTTCTCCATCTTAATCCTCCAAATGCCTCCGCCAGAATTTTCTCACTTGTTCCACCATCGCTTCCGCTAACTCCACATACCATCCAAATTTCATAATACATAATATATATATTTTCATTTTCTTTTCTCTTTTCTCAACAATATCTAAATCCGAAAATTTCCCATAAAAATACATAAATAATAAACTATTTTCCGAAAATCAATTCTACCAATAATAAATAAAATTCCAACAAAAATTACCACATTTTCCTCTAACTACCATAACAATTTCCAAAAAATAAAACTTTCCAAATTTTCTAAATTTCGCGACCCGCGTTCTTAATCCCACAAAATAAAACATTAAAAATAAAAGTAAATAAAATCTACATTCTCTATCCCAATTTTAAGCTCCAATAATGTTACATTTCCCAAAACTACCACAATCCGAAAAATAAAATCTCATAACATCCCATAATTATAGATCCACAAATTCGGATCTTTCACCAAATGCCACAACTCCACCTTTCGATCTCTCCCCCAAACGTCGAAACTCCTCCTTCCACATCTCTCCACTAAATGTCAAATCTCCACATTTCGAAATGCTTCATTAAAAATAAACATTTATTTTCCAAAACTAAAATATCGATTCTCAAAATAAATCATTTTCATTGAGGGTAGACATTTCGGCACTGTCACTAAGTTAACCCTTGGGGCGATGCAAGATTAAACTCGGCACATACCAACACTATGATAAGGCCGATCTCATGGTACACAGACACCATTACTGCAATACAACCAGCAAGGACAATATTAACCCGCTACAATGCATGTGACACAAACCTATCTCGACTTAACGTAACATATGATAGATGGGGTGTGGGCCCATAACCTGTTGTTCTTTGGTCTAAAATAGACGCAGAAGCGACCCAAACTATCATGCAAAAAGCTAAGCCAAAAATAGGTCGACGAACAATCATTTGAAATGCATCCTCCATTTAACATACAACAACATTTAGGGTTTCATGGAATAATCGACATAAACAAACCCTAGGACAAATGCATAAACAATGCATATCAAACATATATAAAAACATAAATAAATAATAACACACAAATGCATCACACATAAACAAGAGTATAATCAAAGTATAATCATTATATCATTCAAAGTGCATGACCTAATCGGCAACCCTAAAATACTACATCTTCGGTCCCCACTTTACTAACCAGCATTGATGATTATTCTAATGAAGCTCAAATCTATATATACACTTGTGAGCTGTTAACAAATAACTAAGTGTCAAAATAACCAACGTAAATTACGTAACTGTCATTAAATCAAACTAATCGTAAGCGTACACCTGAAAGTCAAGCAATCGTAAGCGTACACTTGTCTGCAAATACGACATCGTACACACACAAATTACACTATCAAAACCCTAATTGATCACTTAAAATAAAAATGTCATAATCAATACTAAATTAATAATACACATACGACAAAACAATATTGTTTCAAATATTTACACCGACGCGTCCGCAAAATACGCGTCATAAGCGACAACTTGCTTAGTCACTTGCAGATAAGTCCACGTAGTGAACCGACATCGCATATGTACGGTCCACTAGATAATGTGTCATAAAAACAATGTGGTCCCTTAAAAATATCGGTGGACGTCGTCCGCCCTCCACGTGTACCTCGAACAACTTGCCGAAATCAATTCGTACGATCCAAATCCTGTCCGTACCGAAATCACGTACTTCGTCATAAATGCGCCTTGTCGCATTTAAGGTACACGTCATTTTCGATAAATTCATGTCGCAATAAGCGACAACTTAAAGTACACCTGTTAAATACGACGCTCCGTACCGGCGGCGTCCCATGTAATAAATTTCATCTGTCGCATTATGTTTCGTACGTGCGACGTACCATTTTATCTTCGTCGATTATCTCACGTCGGATTGCTTCGCGATCCGCCGTCCATTTCCTCTCACATTTCGCGCCACTCAATTACTCCATTAATTTTATGTGTACATTTAATTCCCCAATCCATAAATCCCTTTCGAACCTCCACAATATATCGCGTAAATGCGTACGCACGAAATATCGCGTACGCACGAAACGCTCCGTACGCACGAAACTAAGTTTTCAAAAACAACACTCCCCCGAAAAATTAGTCTCGTGCATCCATGGCGCCACGTCATAAGCTGTCACCAATGTTACCAGCTGTCACACCTGCTTTCAACTGCCTTCTCATCTTAATCCTCCAAATGCCTCCGCCAGAATTTTCTCACTTGTTCCACCATCGCTTCCGCTAACTCCACATACCATCCAAATTTCATAATACATAATATATATATTTTCATTTTCTTTTCTCTTTTCTCAACAATATCTAAATCCGAAAATTTCCCATAAAAATACATAAATAATAAACTATTTTCCGAAAATCAATTCTACCAATAATAAATAAAATTCCAACAAAAATTACCACATTTTCCTCTAACTACCATAACAATTTCCAAAAAATAAAACTTTCCAAATTTTCTAAATTTCGCGACCCGCGTACTTAATCCCACAAAATAAAACATTAAAAATAAAAGTAAATAAAATCTACATTCTCTATCCCAATTTTAAGCTCCAATAATGTTACATTTCCCAAACTACCAACAATCCGAAAAATAAAATCTCATAACATCCCATAATTATAGATCCACAAATTCGGATCTTTCACCAAATGCCACAACTCCACCTTTCGGATCTCTCTCCCCCAAACGTCGAAACTCCTCGTTCCACATCTCTCCACTAAATGTCAAATCTCCACATTTCGAAATGCTTCATCAAAAATAAACATGTATTTTCCAAAAAAAAAATATCCTTTCTCAAAATAAATCATTTTCATTGAGGGTAGTCATTTCAGCACTGTCAATAAGTTAACCCTTGGGGCGATGCAAGATTAAACTCGGCACATACCAACACCATAATAAGGCCGATCTCATGGGTACACAGACACCACTACTGCAATACAACCAGCAAGAACAAAATTAATCCGCTACAATGCGTGTGACACAAACCTATCTCGACTTAACCTAACATATGATAGATGGGGTGTGGGCCCATATCCTGTTGTTCTTTGGTCTAAAATAGACAGCAGAAGCAACCCAAACTATCATGCAAGAAGCTAAGCAAAGCTAGGCCAATGAACAATCATTTGAAATGCATCCTCCATATGCGTACACAGACGCAACAAACAACATTTAGGGTTTCATAGAATAATCAACATAAATACACCCAATGACAACATCTAAGGTTTGATGCAATAATCGACATAAAGAAACCCTAAGACAAATGCATAAACAATGCATATAAAACATATATAAAATAACATAAAAATATAACAACAAACAAATGCATCACACATAAACAAAAGTATAATCAAATAATCATTGTATCATTCAAAGTGCATGACCTAATTGACAACCCTAAAATACTACATCTTTGGTCCCTACTTTTCTAACAAGCATTGATTATTTATTCCTAACAAAGTTCATTCCTATATATACACTTGTGAGCTGTCAAAGAATCACTAAGTGTCAAAATAACCAAAATTTCGTAAATTACGCAACTGTCACTAAATCCTATTTACGCATAATAACTTGTTAACAAGAGTAAACTAATCGTAAGCGTACACGTGAGAGTCAAGCAATTGTAAGCGTACACTTGTCTACAAGTACGACATCGTACACACACAAATTAAACTATCGAAACCCTAATTGATCACTTAAAGATAAACATCATAATCAACTCTAATTTATTAATACACATACGAGAAGAAAATGTTTCTTCAAATATTTACACCGACGCATCCACAAATCCGCGTCATAAGTGACAACTTGCTTAGTCACTTATCGATAAGTCCACGTAGTGAACCGATATCACATACGTACAGCACACTTGATCATACATCCTCAAAATAGTGTGAATCATTAAAAAAAAAACCGGCGGACGCCTCAAAGTACAACACAATCCACTGTCGAAACGATACGGTACCATCCAAATATTGTCCGTATCGAAACCGCGTACTTCGTCATAAATGCGCCTTGTCGCATTAAGGTACACGTCATTTTCGATAAATTCATGTCGCAATAAGCGACAACTTAAAGTACACCTGTTAAATACGACGCTCCGTACGCGGCGTCCCATGTAATAAATTTCATCTGTCGCATTATGTTTCGTACGTGCGACGTACCATTTTATCTTCGTCGATTATCTCACGTCGGATTGCTTCGCGATCCGCCGTCCATTTCCTCTCACATTTCGCGCCACTCAATTACTCCATTAATTTTATGTGTACATTTAATTCCCCAATCCATAAATCCTTTCGAACCTCCACAATATATCGCGTAAATGCGTACGCACGAAATATCGCGTACGCACGAAACGCTCCGTACGCACGAAACTAAGTTTTCAAAAACAACACTCCCCCGAAAAATTAGTCTCGTGCATCCGTGGCGCCACGTCATAAGCTGTCACCAATGTTACCAGCTGTCACACCTGCTTTCAACTGCCTTCTCCATCTTAATCCTCCAAATGCCTCCGCCAGAATTTTCTCACTTGTTCCACCATCGCTTCCGCTAACTCCACATACCATCCAAATTTCATAATACATAATATATATATTTTCATTTTCTTTTCTCTTTTCTCAACAATATCTAAATCCGAAAATTTCCCATAAAAATACATAAATAATAAACTATTTTCCGAAAATCAATTCTACCAATAATAAATAAAATTCCAACAAAAATTACCACATTTTCCTCTAACTACCATAACAATTTCCAAAAAATAAAACTTTCCAAATTTTCTAAATTTCGCGACCCGCGTACTTAATCCCACAAAATAAAACATTAAAAATAAAAGTAAATAAAATCTACATTCTCTATCCCAATTTTAAGCTCCAATAATGTTACATTTCCCAAAACTACCAACAATCCGAAAAATAAAATCTCATAACATCCCATAATTATAGATCCACAAATTCGGATCTTTCACCAAATGCCACAACTCCACCTTTCGGATCTCTCCCCCAAACGTCGAACTCCTCCTTCCACATCTCTCCACTAAATGTCAAATCTCCACATTTCGAAATGCTTCATTAAAAATAAACATTTATTTTCCAAAACTAAAATATCGATTCTCAAAATAATCATTTTCATTGAGGGTAGACATTTCGGCACTGTCACTAAGTTAACCCTTGGGGCGATGCAAGATTAAACTCGGCACATACCAACACTATGATAAGGCCGATCTCATGGGTACACAGACACCATTACTGCAATACAACCAGCAAGGACAATATTAACCCGCTACAATGCATGTGACACAAACCTATCTCGACTTAACGTAACATATGATAGATGGGGTGTGGGCCCATAACCTGTTGTTCTTTGGTCTAAAATAGACCGCAGAAGCGACCCAAACTATCATGCAAAAAGCTAAGCCAAAAATAGGTCGACGAACAATCATTTGAAATGCATCCTCCATTTAACATACAACAACATTTAGGGTTTCATGGAATAATCGACATAAACAAACCCTAGGACAAATGCATAAACAATGCATATCAAACATATATAAAAACATAAATAAATAATAACACACAAATGCATCACACATAAACAAGAGTATAATCAAAGTATAATCATTATATCATTCAAAGTGCATGACCTAATCGGCAACCCTAAAATACTACATCTTCGGTCCCCACTTTACTAACCAGCATTGATGATTATTCTAATGAAGCTCAAATCTATATATACACTTGTGAGCTGTTAACAAATAACTAAGTGTCAAAATAACCAACGTAAATTACGTAACTGTCATTAAATCAAACTAATCGTAAGCGTACACCCTGAAAGTCAAGCAATCGTAAGCGTACACTTGTCTGCAAATACGACATCGTACACACACAAATTACACTATCAAAACCCTAATTGATCACTTAAAATAAAAATGGCATAATCAATACTAAATTAATAATACACATACGACAAAAACAATATTGTTTCAAATATTTACACCGACGCGTCCGCAAAATACGCGTCATAAGCGACAACTTGCTTAGTCACTTGCAGATAAGTCCACGTAGTGGAACCGACATCGCATATGTACGGTCCACTAGATAATGTGTCATAAAAACAATGTGGTCCCTTAAAAATATCGGTGGACGTCGTCCGCCCTCCACGTGTACCTCGAACAACTTGCCGAAATCAATTCGTACGATCCAAATCCTGTCCGTACCGAAATCACGTACTTCGTCATAAATGCGCCTTGTCGCATTTAAGGTACACGTCATTTTCGATAATTCATGTCGCAATAAGCGACCCAACTTAAAGTACACCTGTTAAATACGACGCTCCGTACCGGCGGCGTCCCATGTAATAAATTTCATCTGTCGCATTATGTTCGTACGTGCGACGTACCATTTTATCTTCGTCGATTATCTCACGTCGGATTGCTTCGCGATCCGCCGTCCATTTCCTCTCACATTTCGCGCCACTCAATTTACTCCATTAATTTTATGTGTACATTTAATTCCCCAATCCATAAATCCTTTCGAACCTCCACAATATATCGCGTAAATGCGTACGCACGAAATATCGCGTACGCACGAAACGCTCCGTACGCACGAAACTAAGTTTTCAAAAACAACACTCCCCCGAAAAATTAGTCTCGTGCGATCCATGGCGCCACGTCATAAGCTGTCACCAATGTTACCAGCTGTCACACCTGCTTTCAACTGCCTTCTCCATCTTAATCCTCCAAATGCCTCCGCCAGAATTTTCTCACTTGTTCCACCATCGCTTCCGCTAACTCCACATACCATCCAAATTTCATAATACATAATATATATATTTTCATTTTCTTTTCTCTTTTCTCAACAATATCTAAATCGAAAATTTCCCATAAAAATACATAAATAATAAACTATTTTCCGAAAATCAATTCTACCAATAATAAATAAAATTCCAACAAAAATTACCACATTTTCCTCTAACTACCATAACAATTTCCAAAAATAAAACTTTCAAATTTTCTAAATTTCGCGACCCGCGTACTTAATCCCACAAAATAAAACATTAAAAATAAAAGTAAATAAAATCTACATTCTCTATCCCAATTTTAAGCTCCAATAATGTTACATTTCCCAAAACTACCAACAATCCGAAAAATAAAATCTCATAACATCCCATAATTATAGATCCACAAATTCGATCTTTCACCAATGCCACAACTCCACCTTTCGGATCTCTCCCCCAAACGTCGAAACTCCTCCTTCCACATCTCTCCACTAAATGTCAAATCTCCACATTTCGAAATGCTTCATTAAAAATAAACATTTATTTTCCAAAACTAAAATATCGATTCTCAAAATAAATCATTTTCATTGAGGGTAGACATTTCGGACACTGTCACTAAGTTAACCCTTGGGGCGATGCAAGATTAAACTCGGCACATACCAACACTATGATAAGGCCGATCTCATGGGTACACAGACACCATTACTGCAATACAACCAGCAAGGACAATATTAACCCGCTACAATGCATGTGACACAAACCTATCTCGACTTAACGTAACATATGATAGATGGGGTGTGGGCCCATAACCTGTTGTTCTTTGGTCTAAAATAGACCGCAGAAGCGACCCAAACTATCATGCAAAAAGCTAAGCCAAAATAGGTCGACGAACAATCATTTGAAATGCATCCTCCATTTAACATACAACAACATTTAGGGTTTCATGGAATAATCGACATAAACAAACCCTAGGACAAATGCATAAACAATGCATATCAAACATATATAAAAACATAAATAAATAATAACACACAAATGCATCACACATAAACAAGAGTATAATCAAAGTATAATCATTATATCATTCAAAGTGCATGACCTAATCGGCAACCCTAAAATACTACATCTTCGGTCCCCACTTTACTAACCAGCATTGATGATTATTCTAATGAAGCTCAAATCTATATATACACTTGTGAGCTGTTAACAAATAACTAAGTGTCAAAATAACCAACGTAATTACGTAACTGTCATTAAATCAAACTAATCGTAAGCGTACACCTGAAAGTCAGCAATCGTAAGCGTACACTTGTCTGCAAATACGACATCGTACACACACAAATTACACTATCAAAACCCTAATTGATCACTTAAAATAAAAATGTCATAATCAATACTAAATTAATAATACACATACGACAAAACAATATTGTTTCAAATATTTACACCGACGCGTCCGCAAAATACGCGTCATAAGCGACAACTTGCTTAGTCACTTGCAGATAAGTCCACGTAGTGAACCGACATCGCATATGTACGGTCCACTAGATAATGTGTCATAAAAACAATGTGGTCCCCTTAAAAATATCGGTGGACGTCGTCCGCCCTCCACGTGTACTCGAACAACTTGCCGAAATCAATTCGTACGATCCAAATCCTGTCCGTACCGAAATCACGTACTTCGTCATAAATGCGCCTTGTCGCATTTAAGGTACACGTCATTTTCGATAAATTCATGTCGCAATAAGCGACAACTTAAAGTACACCTGTTAAATACGACGCTCCGTACCGGCGGCGTCCCATGTAATAAATTTCATCTGTCGCATTATGTTTCGTACGTGCGACGTACCATTTTATCTTCGTCGATTATCTCACGTCGGATTGCTTCGCGATCCGCCGTCCATTTCCTCTCACATTTCGCGCCACTCAATTACTCCATTAATTTTATGTGTACATTTAATTCCCCAATCCATAAATCCTTTCGAACCTCCACAATATATCGCGTAAATGCGTACGCACGAAATATCGCGTACGCACGAAACGCTCCGTACGCACGAAACTAAGTTTTCAAAAACAACAAAAACGACAAAAAATAACAATAACTTTAGCACATGCTAAATTACCCTTACTCTACACGAGTTTTGTGCCAAGTTTGGTGCGCCTACCAAAGGCCTACCATAAAAACGCCTACTTTTGAACTATGCTTTAAAATAGACAGAAAACAGATTGTACGAACTGGTACGAAACGTACGGATCAAAATTTGGGGCCGCCGAATTAGTGTTGTTAACGCTAATTGCAATTCACAGTGTAACTGTACACACCATCGTGAATCGTAATTAGTGTTAATAATTTGTTTGCCATTGAAAACATTTTTTCTTCGTACACGTTTGTCTAATTTTTAATTAAAGACTGCCATTTGTAAGTTTAGAATATTACTTTTCAATCGCAACCGTCAGATCCCCAATCCGACATGTATGTACGCAGAAAAAATGTTTTAAGCGACGAAAAAAACATTAACGCTGATTACGAGTCACGGTGGTGTGTACTGTTACACCGTGAATAGCAATTAGCGATAACAACACTAATTCGGCGTCCCCAAATTTTGACCGTCGAACCTCAAATATAATTAATAATTCCATTTTATCCTCTACGCTAGTATAGGTTTTATAAAATTAATATCATCTACTCTAATTTGGACAAATAATGTAGAGTACGAAATGTGTCTATCGGTACTAACATTGCTCATTATTTCGTACAATCGTACACAAGTTGTGTCATAATTGCGTCGACACGCAGAAGAGAGTGCGTCAACAAGAGAAAGCACTCTCAGATTTAATGCCTAGTAATAAGGACAGAGGGAAATTCTGCGAACTTGTCATCACATGTTCGAACATCGCCTATGTGAACACAGACTATATCGGCACAAATATGCAAAAGTGTATCCAAATTAGTGTTAGCTGTATAAATTAGAGTTAAATATTTGTTGGCGTTAGGCCGTTGAACCCAAAATATAGTTAATAACACTACTTGTTCCTTTACACTAATTATTTCTTATTGATAATAGTGATTCACAACGTATCTCACTTTTTTGTTGATGGAGGTTTACTCTTAGCTAAATTGACACTACTAGGTGGACTGTCCTCGTTGTCCATATTATGCAAACATCAAATATAGGGAGAGAGAGGAGGGAGAGAAGGAGAGGGAGCAAGGGGGAGGGGGGGTGTAGAGGGAGAGGGGGAAAGGTGAAGGATCTTAAGCAAAAGACATTCACTCAAATAAATTCACAAACATAAAACATTACAGAGCAGAAGCTCATAATAAACAAGAGGAATATTCAGCCAAAAAATATTTATAAGTGTTCTTGGCCGAAGCCTCTTTACATCATCTCTCTTCTCTCTTCTCTCTCTTCTCTCTCCTCTTTAAATAAGCTCTTACTCTAATATTAATCCTTTAAGATTTAATCATGTAAGATATATTGTAATATTCACATGTACAGTGCTGCCTATATACTCGCTACTATGCACAAAAAGACAACAAGGTAAGGCAAGCAAAACTTAGCGTAGGGACGAAGTCTGACCCTAGCTGACTGTGCACACTGCAATGACATTTCCACGAAGAAAGTAGCAAGCGCTTTCTTCTTTCGAAACGACTAACTCCAAACGTTGACTTAAACACGTGTCGTCACACGAAAACACTTGCACGCAAAATGTGACACCTGCGCACGAAAACATAGTGACACGAAACGAAATAGTACATTTCGTTCGCGGATAACAAAAGTACCGCCGCGAAACGACGTCGTACATTTTGTATGATGACGTGATACTTCACGTCTAACAAATAAATGTAAGTATGTTGCTTCGCGAAAATACCGCGAAATGACAATAACCCAACAATCCCCCTCTTATTGTCGGAATCGCCAAACTCTTCAAAATAATCCAAGTTTTGGTTGCCCCCTCTCAAATACATTATGCGTAGCTGCTTTCGTCAACAAATCTGTTGCCTCCTCTTTTGTCGGTACGTACGAAAATACAATCTCGTTCGCTGTAACCAAATCTCTTACAAAATGCCATTTGATCCTGATGTGTTTCGTCCTCTTGTGAAACACTTGATTTTTCGCCAACGCCATCGAACTCATGCTGTTAGAATAAATCATCATACAACCAATAGGAACGCTCAACTAGCGTAACATCTCCATAATCCAAATCGAAGCCTTAGATGCATGACACGCAACCATATACTCAGATTATGTGGAGCTCAACGCAACCGTAGGTTGTAGACTAGAACTCCACGAGATTGCGACTCCTCCAATAATAAATGCGTACCTTGATGTGGACTTACTTGAATCAAAGTCGCCGCACCAATCCGAGTCACAATACCCAACACACTCAAAATAATTTTCGTTAGAAGTGAATAAAAGTCCAAGATCAATCGTACCAACTAAATATCGAAAGATACGTCGTACGGCCTCCCAATGCGCCTTCTTTGGCTCGTGACAATAACAGCTGACGATGGAAACCGCGGCCGAAATATTTGGACGAGTACCAACGCTAAAGTACATAAGTGAACTAGCCGCCTCTCGATATGGTACGTCGACAAAATCTTCTTCCTCAAACTTGCGAATGTGTAGATTTGCATCCAACGGCGTCGAAAGCGGTTTCACGTCAGTCATTCCAAATCTCTCCAAAATCTCCTTACAATATTGAGCTTGACTCAATTGAATGTTCCCCTCTTTGTCGCGTATCACTTCAATCCCCTAAATATATCGTACTTCTCTAAGATTTGTCACTTTGAAATGTTATCCAAGGTAACGTTTCAACTATTAATGCGCTCCAACTTGTCGCATGCCATCAAGAAATCATCCACATAAACAGAAAAGATGATTTGGTCAACTCTTTCACCATTCACGTAAACTCCAGAATCGGATGTAGTCCGTACAAATCCGAATTTCAATAGTACTTGATGAAGTCTCAAATACTACGTGTGCGACGTCTGTTTCAAACCATATAATGACTTTGTTGTTTTTTAGAAAGCTTTAGTCCTCTTTATGCCTCAGCTGTGAGAGAGAGCTGTTCGGGACTTAAGCTATTTTTGGTTGAGTTCGGTTCAGTACTTACCGAAATTAGTGTGACAGTGAAGTTGGGAGTTCACGGTTCATTCACACTTGGGACACCTGTCGTCACTTGGGAGAATGCGTGAGTATGTCCTCCGTGGACGTACGGAAATTCGGCAGGACCACTGGACTTCGTGAAGTCAATTCTACGGTGCCAAATCCTCTAATCGGACCGCTGACAGCCGCCGCCAACAAATAGTGACGAGGCGTGACTAGATCATTATCACTTTACGTTGTCTGAACTTCGGTGTAAATATTTGTGATAGAATGTTAGATGTACGGCTGGAATGCCTCCGTACAGCTTAGTGTTGTTTCGGTGTATAAAAGTAGGACTTAGTGAATTTGATTTTTAGGAACAAATGATATGAAAACTGTACACTCAGTTTAATGTAATTTCATTTCTACATATCTCACAGATTTGTGAGCGGAATTGATTGAAATTTTGTGTGTGTGTTCTTTTGTATGTTATCTACATTGTGGCAAATATTTGGGACGTTTGGAGCATTTTTCTGAAAGTTATAGTCTGTCAAAGTTTCTGTTCAGCCATCGGTATTTGTGGAAGCTTCCTCTCTTGATTTGTTCTACGATGACTACTACTGCATCTTCTTCATCTTCAGTACCAGCACTTGTCTCAGAACAACAACTTTCGCAAACGCCATACATTTCCTTCCTGTAAAGGAGACACGCCTTCTGGTACCTTCATGTATACCTCTTCCTCCAACTCACCATTTAAAAACGTAGTTTCCACGTCCATCTGATGGACGTGCTTCTTCCCCATATCTGCAAGTGCAATAATAATCCGTAGTGAGTCGAACTTCACCACGGGAGCATATCTCCTTAAAATCAATTCCCTCACGTTGTTGGAAGCCCTTACAAACAAGCCTCGCCTTGTACTTAATAATTTCACCTGAAGCTCCACTCTTGGTCTTAGGACCCACTTTGCATCAATCACATTTTTCCCCTCCGGTAATTTCACCTCCTCAAAAGTTCGATTATCAACCACCGATTTAAAATCTTCCACTTTGCATCAATCGCATTTTTCCCCTCCGGTAATTTCACCTCCTCAAAAGTTCGATTATCAACCACCGATTTAAAATCTTTCTCCCACGCCAGTTTCCACTTACTCTCCTAATCGGTCGACCTCCTTGCCTCGACATAAGATTGAGGGTCGCCGGTCATATTTTCCGTAAGTGATTGCTACAAAAGAAACCCTGTCTCTTTAGCATCGGAAAGAAAATAATGCGAATTCGATGCATTTTCCCCTTTTCGATCGTAAGTGAGTTTCTCCGGTTTTTTCCCCTTTGTACTCCGAGAGCTCCTTCTAAGAACTTGCTCTTCCTCCTTATCCTCTTTCTCTTCCTCGGATTCAATTTCAATTTCCTTCTCACTCGATTTATAACTCGATTTAGAGCTTTGAGATTTCTGAATGTTCAAAGGCACTCGGGAATCCAAAGATCCGTTACTGTTTCTTTCAAATTCAATTTCAACCGATTTCCCCAATTTCTTTTTATGAGTTTTTACATTCGGTTCCTCATCAGATTCCGAAATTCCCAATGTACGAAAAACTCTAAATTTCACTCTCCTCATAAAAATCCAAATTTTCTTTAAATTTTCCAACAGAATTCATAGCGAATTTGAGATCCTCATGAAAATCCACATTCCGAGATTCCTCCACGGTGTGACGAGCCGGATCATACACTCGGTACAAATTCCCCTTCGCACTATAACCAACAAAAATTCATGGCCAACACCTTGGAGCAAATTTCCCCTTCCTCTTGATTGATTCTACACAAACTGTAGCATGACATCCCCAAATTCTCAAATGATGAACCGTGGGCTTTCTACCACTCCATAACTCCTCTGGTGTTTTACTTCTGGAAACCGAAGTGAGTCTTCGGTTACAAATGTAATTCGCCGTAAGAATCGCATCTCCTCACAAAAACATCTCTCGTCCGGAGCTATGAACCATCGCACAGACTATTTTTTGTAAGGTACGATTCTTTCTCTCTGCCATTTGACTCCGGAGAATAAGGCGCCGTGAATTGATGCCTTATCCCTCACTCCTTACAATACCCCTCAAAAACAACAAACTCCCCTCCATTGTCCGAACAAATGGACTTAAGCTTCTTATGAATTTTCCTTTCAGCCATCACATGCCATTCTTTAAATTTTTCAAATGCATCCGATTTCTTTTTCAATAAATACACCCATGACTTTCGAGAGAAGTCATTAATAGTTACCAAAGTATACTTATTACCTCCAATTGTCTCGTGTTTAATATGTCTACAAAGATCGATGTGGACAACCTCTAAAGGACTTTGAGCTCGATGCTTGATGTCTTTATTCGGATGGGATTTCCGAATTTGACGTCTTTTGCTACATCCTCCGCATCCGTTCACCTTCGCACCGGATGCGAGGTCCAAACCCCTCACCGAAGAATGACAAATCATCTTTTTCAAACTTACCTCGGATGTGTGACACATCTGATGATGCCATAAGGTAAGATCACCTTTCAACTCCGAAATTTGATGTGAAATTGCCTCGGTGGGAACTTAAGATTTCGGCCTCCTCCATAAGAGCTGACTATGATTCTTATCCGTCACATCTCCTTCTCCGATTACATTCCCCTTCTCATTCCAAATCTCGAATAATTGATCACCTCTCGCAAGTAAGCTTCCACCACTCTTTTGGATTTGTGGAACGCTTAACAAATTGACTGAACAGTCCAGAATATAAAGTGTATTTTGAAAACGATACTCCATCGATGTCTCTTTCCCATCATTATCCAATGAAAGGAGATCAAGCCAAACCGTGCCAACCGTACCAACCGAAATGACATGGCCGCTTGCAACCGTAATAAACTTTGGAACCGTAAGTTCTCTCATGTCATCAAACAAAGTGGCATCCGTGCAAACATGGTGAGATGCCCCCGTATCAATAATCCACTCTTTCTCCAAATTTCCTCCACTACTTACCGAATCAAGGGTAAGGTTAAGAATCGGGTAATCATCACCGGTTTCATTACCATAGTCAAAGTAATTTACATTACCGTAACCACGGCCGCTGCCGCGGCCACCTCTTCGGCCGCCACCTCGGCCGCCTCTATCACTTCCTCTACCTCCTCTTCCACTTCCGGAATCTCCACTCTTCGCATAACATTGAGGGCTCGTATGCCCCCACTTACCGCAAAAATGACATTGCTTGTCCTTATCCGGACAAGAGGAAAACAAATGTCGAAGCCGGTTACATCGGTAGCATTTCACATTGGAAAGATCCGAAGGGACCTTCGGTGGACGACCTTGCTCCTTCTTGTTTCCTCGGCCGACACCACCACCTCTCGGGCCACCTCCTCTACCACCCCCTCCTCCACTTGAAGAAGCCGATGGAGTTCCCTCCGACATTTTGATAAAATTGACGGTGAATCAGAAGGTGTTATCCGCCTTCGCTCGTAAAATAGCTTTAAGATGCGAAAGCTTCTCAGGTAAAACATTAAGAAAAATGTTTAACTTATCCGCATCCAAGATAACTCGGCCATTGTTGATTAATTGCTCGAGTATAATATTGAAGCGCTTCACGCATCATCCATCAATTCATTTGACTTGATTTTAAAATTCATAAAGTCCGTATAAACATATTGACCCTTGTTCTCAACGCCTTTCTCATATTGCTCCTCAAGTGCTTGCCAACACTCATGGGCCGTGCCGTGAGCGAGAAAATGATCAAGCACGGAAGAAGTGCAATTCTTCATCAAACCGGTCGTTGCCGCAATATCTTTCAACCTCCATTGAGCACGTGCCTTACTCTCGAGTGACATTTTCTCTTTTCCATTGACAATTCTCCAAAGCTTCTTGAGAATAAGTTGGCCTGAAATAAACTTCTTCCAAACGCCATAATTGGTGCCATTAAAGGCCACGGATTTCCCCGACATATTATAATTTTCTTCGTTTTCCAATCCTTCGTCAAAATCAGACTCTTCTTCTTCTATCTTCGCCTTTCCCTTCCTAATCCTCTCTTTTCTCTCACTCTCATTAGCTCCTCCAATAAATGGATCAGTAGCCGGAAAGGAAGTGTTTTCTTTGCTCTCACTCGGTTGAGTTTGAAAGCGTGAATCTACATATTTCTTAAGTGTATCAAACATTTCCTCAAATTTTCTCTCCGTATTTCGGGTCTCCTCAAATTGAGAACCCGAAAAATTGAACTCTCTTGCTCTCTTCGAAGTCGACATGGGGGAAGGAGTATTTCTATTCTTCTTCCTCCCCATGCGCTCCCTCTCTAACTCTGAAGCACTAGCTCCGATACCAATTGTAGGATCTTAAGCAAAAGACATTCACTCAAATAAATTCACAAAACATAAAACATTACACAACGGAAGCTAATAATAAATAAGAGGAATATTCAGCCAAAAAAGATTTATAAGTGTTCTTGGCCGAAGCCTCTTTACATCATCTCTCTTCTCTCTCCTCTCTCTCCTCATTAAATAATCTCTTACTCCAAGATTAATCCTCTAAGATTTAATTTTGTAAGATATATTGTAATATGCACATGTACACTGCTGCCTATATACTCGCTACTATGCACAAAGAGACAACAAGGTAAGACAAGCAGAACTTAGCGTAGGGACGAAGTCTGTCCCTAGTTGACTGTGCACACTGCAAGGACGTTTCCATGAAAAAAGTAGCACGCGCTTTCTTCCTTCGAAACGACTAACTCCAAACATTGACTTAAACACGTGTCGTCACACGAAAACACCTGCAGGCAAAATGTGACACCTGCGCACGAAAACATAAAGTGACACGAAACGAAATAGTACATTTCGTTCACGGATAACAAAAGTACCGCCGCGAAACGACGTTGTATATTTTGTATGATGACGTAATACTTCACATCTAACAAATAAATGTAAGTATGTTGCTTCGCGAAAATACCTCGAAACGACAATAACCCAACAAAAGGGAGGGGGGTGGGAGATGGGGAGGGGGACGGGCAAGGGCATGGACGAGGGAGAGGGAGAAGGAGATGAAAAGTGAACGGGAGACGGAGAGGAAGAGAGAGGGAGAGAGAGAGAGGAAGAGGGGGAGGGAGAGGGAGAAGAAGAGGGGGAGAGAATGAACCTTCAAAAACACATCAAAACCCTTAGCGAGAAGCTCAAGGGGCACGAAATAGCAAAACAACTCATAACCGTCCTAGAGGGTCCCTCGCTAGGAGGATGGGGAAAAATTATGAACACCTTAATAAAAGTGGTCCCAAGAGTTATAGTTCGAAAGTGGAAGCTCAAAATTACTTATGAAATGGGATAAAAGGGGTGGGAAGGGAAGGGAAGGGATGACGAGCTCAAATAACATTGCCTTAATGAAAATGTCGTTATCAAGAATAAGAGCATGTTGATGGAAACAACCCCTATTGAGGATAAGATTTCGTGGAGGCGCAAAATTAAGCGTTGATTAATGAAGTATGGGGCAAAGGGGAACGCTTAAATAACCACGATTGTTGGAGAAGATAGGGAATCAAAGATGAATTTTTGAAAGAGTAAACTTAACGATTGGGGGACGGTGTTTCTCAAGGACCTTAAGAACATGGTGTTTTAAGGAAACGGGAGAAACCCGGTGCTAGGGCTCGCCATGTAGGGCTTTCCAACCACCTCAAACAAATCTCTTAGAGATAGTTAAAGTCTGAAAAGCCCCATCCTCGCGAGGTGGTAAAACAAGAACCGCACGAGCTGGTGTAATCACTCTAATTTGAGTGAGTGTTCATAATTTAGTGTAAATAACACTTTTTACCTAAGTAGCCTACAATGAGCCACATAGCGAAACATGATTTAATGTAGTTAAATATGTACAAAATAAATGCCAATCATACACTAACTAAAATGGCAATGGGCGGTGTACAGTGCCGTTGACCCAAAACATTGTCTACATAACGTGTGTGAAACTCAGATGGTTTACCATCGCGCCTTTTAATTCAATCTGACTCTTCCCTATGCAACTAATACAAGCTAAATTGTCTATAACACTATTACATCCCGCTTATAACACTTTTATATCCCTCTCATGAACAAAAATTTGGAACAATGGCAATATTGTTACTGCTGGCTATATGATATGCAGCAAATAGTAATTATAGAATTGATTCTTACTAGAATTTGAAAAGATGGAGCGCATCACCTAGCTTCATATATTCTGCAGTCTTCTGTTTTATCTCACACCTTTCGAACAACGAGTCATACAAAATGCTGCAATATTCATCACTAGTAGGAACATTGATTCTTATTAGATTGTGAAAAAGAAACGGCACTCAAAAGGGAGCGACCATAAAACCTTTTTTTGCATCTGATGCGAGTGTCGCAAGCTAGTGTGATCATCACTTCATAAGCTAAAGTATGGTGCAAAGAGCTAACGATAGATGTTCACCGACATAAAAAGAGACAGCTCAACATAGGATATGTTTGATTTGTGAAACTTGAAATATTTTGGAATATACGGTACATAATAACTTGCCCAGATGGAAACTCGTATGATGAGAAATCACCAACTTGGCCTCCACATATATGTAGGCCTCCACTTACATTTTCTCAAAATTTTCTCAAACTAGTGAAACATCTCATTTGAAACGAAACGAAATCATACAGATTGGTTAAATGGACCACTTATTTTTCAGCAAGCCGTAAAAAAATTGTGGCCAGAAACTTGAAAGCGGGAAATAAGGACAGGTATACACCGTATGGTACTCCAAGCAATCGTCGACATTAATACCGGTTGGCATAATTTGCACAATTGCAATTTTTAACAGTTAACCAAAAAATTGCAAATAAGTTGATTTGATCAATAATACATTAGGTTAGAAAATGTTACTTTGGGTCATTCTTAACCTCCCAATTTCGAACTATAAGGGTGAGAACGTTTTTCCATACAAAACAGGGAGTAAACGAACTCGTCCACACAGTTGTGTGATCTAAGTTTCAATTGATTAAAAATTCAAGTCAAATAAGTCTAAGCCCTTTCGGATGCCCGTCGCATCTGAGCCCATCGAGATACTAATCAGACAAGTGTGCACGGGGAAACATTGATTTATGAGGCAAAAAACATTAATGATAATAGCGATATCTGGTGTATCACAAGATATGCTCAGTCAATCATAGGTCAGTCACCTCCAACCAGTAGTAGGACACAAACATGGGTATCCAACCATTTTTATTTTTATTTTTTTTTTGAAGCCCAGAATTCGGGCTTTATTATCTTACAAGCCAGCGGAGGCAGTTTCTGGCTCTATCTCTCTCTTCCTTTGCCGTTTTAGTCGTCTACGTCTTAAAATTCCTGCCCTTTTTACACTCATACATGTACCTTTCTCTTTATCAGATTGGTTCGTCTCAGATGTATCCACAGGCAACTCCTGAATGGTCAAATCTGCGCCTTCGTAATTACTGTGGTCCTCCTCTCCGGACGCCCTTTCATCACCATCCTCGGATCTTTGCCGTTTCTTCTTCTTCTTGTTCGTCTGATTCTGATCTGGACCACCTGATGATTTCTTCCTCGTGAAGAGTGCCACAAAAAAACCGTCCGTGCCATCTCGTGTCGAATCTGTCCTGAGCAAAAAGTTTGCTGCAACCCAAAACCCTAAAAACAGTAAGCATCTCGTCTTTAAAACGATGCTCCCACCTCATTCCCCTCTCTCATAAAAGCCTGGTAGGATAATTACACGAGAGATATTCACCGTTAGGCTGAAGATGAATTGTACAACTTTATTAGTAACCATAGTACGTATGATTACTCAAAGAAATGTACGAAACTGTACGATTTACCCACGAAAACGAGTTTAGAACTTCAATGGTGTGGTTGTCCTATGATTGACTGTCATCTGCCCACCTTTTTCAAATAGTGGATGTCCTCGGTGTGGCCACTGAGGCAACACAGGACTTAAGCTTAAACCTCTTTCTTCTGCAAAGTCCTGAACGGCAAGTACAACCTCCTCATTTTCTCGTTCGTGAATGGAACAAGTACTGTATACAACTCGCTCCACTGCCGGAACTGCAGTCATGTTCATAACATCAACATAGGAAAAAAAATAAAAAATAAATCGTCAAATGCACTGACCAGAAGTAGGTACAATTTCAGCTAACTGCCACATAGCATAAAATACAAGGAGCTTCTGGAACAATTCATTGTCATATAAATACATTACATATAAAAACACACATAAAGACAAAAATACACTGAACTTTCTAATGCTCAAAACTTTTTATAATTTCCTTCTGGTCAATGAAATAAATTGCATCAAAGGATCACAGAGTGTAACTGGCTTCTACTTAAAGTATGATGATTTTTAAAACCGTACAAGAGAGGGCATGGCGAAGAGCTGTCTCCTGAAAGCTTGCCAATTGCTCTATCCTCTCCTTCTCCTCCGGGTCTTCCCCTCCTGTCCCCAGACTTACATAGTCAGGAGATTTCTGGACATTTCAACAGAAAAAGACGAAAAGAAAAACTGAACACTTCTAATCCACCCGAAGTACTTGTGCTTGTCTTAGACTGTGTGAATACCTTCTGAGGCAGAAGGCATTAAATGGTCGAGTCGCTGTGACTTTGTACCGGATCCAGAACATGAAGGATCCAGAAGGACAGCTTTCACCTGCAAAAGCCTTGCAAAGAACTTGTCATAAAGTCATCGAGGGAATATAACGAGTTGAAACTGTTGCAAAAATACGAACGCATGCCACCCTGTGAAGAAGGATAACAACTTAAAAGACTGCAAGACAAGAAGATTGGGAACTCTTGTTCAAGGTACAAAATCATACAAAGGTCAATGGTATTGTGTTATTTAGAGAAAAAGCCAATCAGGAAAAGACTCACCTTCTTTCCTATGGACGAGTTTGTTGCAAAAGCAAGGAAGTCCTGGTGACGCACAGTCACGTCTGGCAACGAAGGCTCAGTTAAGAAAACAATCAACATCTTCAGATGGAGACATAAAAGTTCAGCAAAACTGCAACAAAACTAGTCAAAACATAAGATTTCAACGAAATAAGCAAGCAGGTTAAGCCGCAGACTCAAAAGACTGAGTTGATGTTGTAGAGTTAACATGGAATGAACATGGAGCCCTCCGTCCTAGAGACAAGAAGTGAAAGAAGTTGAAAAGGATACTCGATGCCCCAGTCAACTCCACCATATGTCGCAACCTTTTAATACGAGTTTTGTCCAACTCGCATGCAAAAACGTTTCCCTTCCCTTCCATAAGTGCTGCAAGCTGTGTGGTTTTATTACCGGGAGCTGCACATGCATCCACAACCTGCCACCTGTCCTGTCAGGACTCGTCCATATCTACTAACAGCAATACACCATAGTTCAAAAGTGCAAAAACGCATGGAAACGATATACCTGGTAACCTCATATTATATGCGTTTTACACGGGATTTTTAATACACGTATTGCAACGGGTATGGAGCAACCACATATATCGCATTTCCATACTATTTGGCACATTGAAACTATGGAATACAACAATTTGATTAAAGATAGAAAGGGGCTCAAGGTTTACTTGTAACGACCTGCCAGGAAGGATCGGGTGCAAGAACCTGAGCAGGAATGCAGCTGGCCTTGCCCTGTCCAATCACAAGCCACCGATAACAGTCTGAGAGTTTTAGATAGCAGTAACTAAAGTAGCAAACAAGTTTGTCGATCAAAACAAAACACCCCTCGCAAATAATCAGCTAGAAACTGTTGCTCAAAAACTATAAAAATTCAAGGAAATCTCCTCACCTGAAGAATGAGAGAGCCATCAAGGACCAATGGATGGTCATGGAGATCTGTGCCAGAGGGAAGCACTAGCAATGTTGGAATCAGTTCATCAATTGCCACCTGTTCAAAAGTAAATACAGAGGAGAGGCATAGGTTATAATGGGTAACGAGCATCGATTAAGCGAGGCTTCTAAGCAAAGATCTAAAAGTGACATATTAAAATATGCCTATCGTATACTGAGATTGTCCTATGTCAGGAAAAGAAGGAAGAAAGAAAAGAGCCAATTCACGAAAAAAAGGAAACAAGTAACGTGATTGCGGGATAGAATGTAATTAACAGCAATACAGCAATGGTTAAACGTTGCTAACAAGAATTGACACCAAGTGGCTCAAAACAAACATGAGAAGTGGCAAACAGGTTCTACTGTTGAATTGAATTGAATCCATTTAGTTGGTCATACCTTCATAACTGCTTTATCCCTCTGTAACTGCCTTAATGCATCTTCCACACTTAACTTGAGTGTGTTCACACGCACAAATCGTGGCCGGTCAACGCCTGTTATTCAAACTCCCTTTGTCAATACAAACTGAGATATGCAATGAAGCTACACCTTCCATAGCTATTTCTATTAGTAAGTTATTAGTGCTAAAGCGGATTTTGTATTGATTGCACTAAATTATGTTTTGCCACGTGGCTCATGATTGGCCACTTAACTAACAGTGTTCTTAACACTGATTTATGAGTTTTGGCCAAGAAAAACACAATACTTGAATTAGAGTTATTCAGTCTGGTAGTGATGTAAGGTGTAGTGACAGCATGTCAGGTGAGCTTGCCATAAGGAAACAGAAGGGGGACCATAAGACTTTTATGATTAACAGATGACTAAAACAAAAGACCCAATTTATTATGACGACCACCTGTGTCAAAAACCTACAGAATCTCTTTATGTTTATGCTGATACAAAATTCTGCAATTCCCTTGATGAGTTCATACAGACACGGTAAAACCCAGAGATTGCCCTTACAAAGCTTTGCCTTATAAAACTCCTGCCAAACCTTACTTTGCTCTGAATGCCTATACTGCTCCCAGGATGAAACTACACGAATTTTCTCACTGCTTTTCTTTTTGGAACCCCTTAATAGTGCTTTTTCTGAGGCTAATTCCACTCACCTGCCGTAACATTATCAGCAGGCAACAGCTCCTCCACTGACATCACTCTCCTCTTCACTAACAGACGAACTAAAGCCGCCTTAAGAGTGTTTTTATATAAGAGCACGGCACGTTCTGCAGCGCCACATGGAACCAAATCCTGCCATAAAAGGCCGACGCTTCATCAGCTTGTCGTGAAAGATGATTGGCCTTGAAAGAAATTAATAGAGGGAGAGGGAGAGGGAGAGGGAGAAAAAAATCTACCCGTATGTCCAATGATGTGTCTTGTTTGGAAAATTCAGAGTCAGAAACTCAACTTATAGCGTAATTATACGAGCCCTATAGCTGGGTACTGGTGCAGTAATGATAGTATTCGTACAGAAAACTGTACGATTTTGCCAAAAAAAGTTACATTTTCCTGTACGATTACAGTGATTACTGGCCAGTAAACACGCACGTACAGTTACCCTATTAAACTATTTTTAATGTCAGCAAGGCTTTTGTCTTTCACCTGTCCAAAAAGAAGGTCGTAGACGAGAACATAAACAAGCTCTTCCTGGACTTGCACCTGTACCAGGACCCACACTATTTCCACTTCAATCCTACATCCATTTCAATGTATTTCTGGTGGTTTTTCACGCATTCAAATTTCATCCTTGTCGGAAAAAAAAAGTTTTTCTTTATTTGTCCATTAAGCCAATTGCTCCTTCCATTCAGTTAATCAATGGAATCAAATAACCAACAGGTACTTAAGCCAAAGCATTATAAACCATCATAAAATTGTGGTTTTATCCAGGTTTAGATGGTTTAGAAGTGCCAACAAGCTAAATTGTAGCATCTTCTATTTCAACACAATCTTCTAAATCTAGACAGTTTTCTATTTCAAGACAAGCCAATCTTCTATTTCAAGACAATCTTCTATTTCTATTTCTATTTTTCCTATTTCAGTGAAGTACACTGTAAATCGTTATTAGCGTCAAGCAATTATTAACCCGGGGTTTATATTACTGTTATTAATTCAAATTCACTTCCGAATGACGTGGCTAGTTTTGAACCTTTCAAAAAATTATTGTTAAGAAAAAAACAATCAATTTTTGTCATTGACGCTATTTTAGGTTCGAGGGGCAAAACATAGGGGCGCCGATATAGTGTCATTGACGCTAATAAAGATACACAGTGTAACTGAAGGTAAATTTAAATTTAAATCTAATGAGGAAGTTAGACGAAGGAATTAGGAAAGGAACCTTTGCATTGTTTAAAATGTCGGTGGCTGCAATAACTTCCTTTAAAACAGGCAAATCTGTAACCCTTCCATAAAACCATGTAAGAATTTAAGCAATTAGTCCCAATCAGACTACGAGCATAACTGATATAAAAAGAAAAAAAAGGAATATTCCTCTACACCGCCCATCGCTAGGTAGTGTTTTTTTGGCCAATCATAATTTAGTGCTAATAACATTATTTACGTACGTGGTCCATAATAAGCCAAGCCATGTTGCAACATAATTTAGCGTAGTTAATTCTAATACAATGCTAACGCTAATAATTCACTAACTCTAATAGCGATAGACGGTGTGCCTTAGTTTCATTGACTAAAAGCAGGTTTAAGTAGTCAATGATGAATGATTACAAAAAAACTAACAAACTTCCGGCAAAGGTTTTAGGTTTTTTATGAAGCCCGCAATGTGAGCATTCCACAACACACTACAGCACTGGACGTGATGAATCATTCTGACGTCACTAATTCATCATTTTGACGTCACTAATTCAGGATCCACTGAAATTAAATTCAGCTTAATATCAGCTAAATCGATCCCTTATTCACACGTATTTTTCTATTTGTCCCTACATGGCACCACTCTAAACACCGGCCTCAGAAGTAACAAGCAAAATGAAAATAAAAGGACGCAAAACCAAAACTGCAGAGCCATGGCTTATGAAATTTAAAAAAAGAGGGAGTACAGACAGCGTAGCGTCTGGCACGTGAGACGATGAGTCGCCTTCTTGAGAGCGACATTTGGCGCCAAAGTGAGAGATTTCAGAGAGACACCGCCTTTTCTCAGGGCGTCTGCACTCAACAGCCGCTTCAGTGCGCCTGCAACCTGGCGGTAAAGGATACGAGTGACACGTGGCGGCACAGTCATCGTCCGTATCGTATGGCAGCCAGAAACATGGGAAGAAAAAAAGAGAAAAGGAGGTGTGGAAGGCTGAAAACTGGAGAAGGATGGTAAGGATGGAACAAGTGAAGATTTCAAATTTCACATGGAAAAGCTGACGGAACTTCAAATAATGAACCGTACAAATGTTTGATGATTGTACATTCGTAAGTTTGTATTACTTTCGCACTTTTTTAAGATAAAGTCATAAAGTGCATTCGCACTTTTCTAAGATAAAGTGCAATCGCACTTTTTTAAGATAAAGTGCATTCGCACTTATGTAAGATAAAGTGCATTCGCAATTTCGCACTTATCTAAGATAAAGTGCATTCGCAATTTCGCACTTATGTAAGATAAAGTGCATTCGCACTTATGTGCCATGTGGTACAGTACAGTAAAGTACACCGTGAATCGTTATTAGCGTACTGTACGCTATATCGGCACCCCGAAATTTTGACATTGATACACGAAATACAGTGATTGAATCTAATTTATCTTTGACATTAAATACGGTATTTGTAAATTTTTCCCCGGTATGGTGTACCCTGGGTACCCTCATTTCACCGTGCTAAATGCGCCGTAAGTTTCACCATTACAAAATACTACCGGGTATCTGGTTAGGGTTTACACACTTAGGGCACGGTTCAGTACTGTACAGTACACCGTCGATAGTATTTAGCGTCAATGTTTTCTTTGGCACTTAAAAAAACTTTTGTCCGTACACACTTGTTGGATTTTCAATTTGAAACCGCCAATCGGAAGTTGAGAATGTTACCTTTCAATCGCAACCGTCAAATTTACAATCCGACAAGTGTGTACGGAGAAAAGATGTTTTAAGTGGCGAAAAAAACATTGACGCTAAATACAATCGACGGTGTGCTGTAGTTACCCATGGGATTTTGGGTGTATTTACAAGTGCTGTGTATCGGTAAAAAATTTATCGCGATAACACCGATATCGATAGTTATCCGTTATCGAACAGTCAAAGGTTCCGATATATCGGTATGAGACTAAAAAATTCCATATCAACGATAACTTAAGAAAATATAGTATGTATACAATAGTACTTTATAACATAATGTATTACATTATTGACTTGAAATAGCATGGCATGCCACGTATAAAAATCTGTTCCGTCTCTGTTTAACTGCGGTTTATTACGGACAGCGCAACACATAAACGCTGGTTGGTTAACTAAACAATGATTTTACGGTGACTTACGGAATTGAACCGACCAACTGGTGAACATGGAACTCTAAAAGGACGGCGAACACAAAGTACAGCGGACGCAAAACAACATTCCGCGCGCCGCCGGAATCGAACAGACGACTTATAATGAGAAAATATGAGCGGACGGCCAGCGTGAGCGCCGACATCCCGAAATGGCTCTTTTGGCAACTTATGCCAAAAAAGGCAACAAATTGACAAGTGGCAGGCCCCCAGTGGATCCTAAGGAAGAAAGGGACAAAACCATGGCGTCGGGTGTGAAAGGTACATTGTTTTTACTGGATCCGTACCAAAACCGTACAGATAGCATGGCGGCTATTGTAATGTACCGTGCTTGTACAACTATACAATACAGTGATCTGATCGGTAGACACCTCAGTGGATAGGGGTTGTGAGTAGGGCGCGTCCGGGGAATAACACGTATAGTTGAGTGTACTAGTCGTTCATTTAACTGTACGGTCCGTACATATACCGCCAATATTTAACAATACCGGTGTTAATCGCCGATAAATAACCGATATTTATTGGTTATAATCGGCGATAACACCGATAACGATATATCGTACCAATTAATCGATTATCGACTACTCGAAAAAGGCCCATATCGGTTATCGTCAAATCCTTACCGAAACTCAACACTAGTACTATTTACTATTTAGGCCATAGTTCAAAAGTAGGTGAAAGTAGGCCCATACAATATTCCTATTGTACGCAAAACATACAATATGGCCTTAAGACCCATATTGTATTGGTCGCAAAATGAAAAATACTAGTAACAGGGTTGAGTTGCACATCGATCGATAGAGAATTAAATGACATGTCTAAATTTTGAAAAACATTTGGACAAATTTTTATTTTTATGTGAATTTTGAGGTATTTTTTATTTAAACCGTCAAATTTGGATGATCCGACGGTCGCTAATCAAAGTAGCGATCTAAGAAGATCACACGAAAAGCCCATAACACAACTTACAATAGAACATACGTCCGCGTTTTTTTTTTCCGGGTTTTTTTCCCGCGGAATGTCATCCTACGCCGTGTCAGTTCGCTAAAAAAAACGTCCGGCGGCGTGCGCTGTACTATGATGATACTTCAGATTCGTACGTTCGTACAGTAGTGTGCACAACGCACACACATACAGTATGCTTACTCTACGCGAGTTTTGTGCGCCTACCAAAGGCCTACCATAAAAACGCCTACTTTTGAACAATGATTTAGGCCATATATTTATGTTCATTTTTTTTATTTTTTTTATTATGTTCGAGCAATTATCAGTCGAAAGATCGCCCCTAAATCTGAAACCGGCCAGAAATTGCAATACATTGCACCGTGAATTATTATTAGCCTTATGTACGCTATATCGGCACCCCAAAAAATTGACATTGATACCTTAAATATAGTTAACTACACTATTTAAAGACGTGGACCATAATCTGCCACGTCTCCTGGCACTAAATTAGAATGAATGACGCTAATCTTTTCTTTACACTAATAATTTCTCAACGCTAATAACGATTCGCGGTGTAGTGTTCGGTATCGAGGACCATTTGTTGATATTCAATATGTATTGAATTTCAGGTACCTGATAAGTATCAAAAAGCTAAACATCGCGATGTATCGCTAATATATCACCAATATATCGTATCGCCGATATATCGAGGCTTTTAAAAAAAATATATATATATAACTATTCTTGCTACTGCTGCTAGTACTACTACTGTTGCCAATACTGCCAGTCTACAACCGGTTGTTGTAGCTACTGCTACTCCAAATTAATAAAAATAATAATAAAAATTCACATTTTGTACACTTCAAAAAATAATATATAATAAGTCTGCGATTTTATTTTTTCAGGTCATACTTTAACTAAATTAGTGTGAACTTTTCATATGTGAGGTTCTCTATGTTCTAAATAAGTAATTATATAAATTACTGAATTATTATTTTTTTGTTGGTTACATTTTGCCACGTCTACCTTTAAGTCACGGAACGAAAATCACGTCGTATGTGGCGTATCAAACAATGTCTTTTTCGCTAAAATAACATATTATATAAAATATTAAATTTAAAAAATAATGTACATCGCAATATATATCGCGATGATTTATGTTGGTCCCGGTGCGATATTTCGAAGATTCTACTCGATCGATATTCGATATATCGAATATCGAAATCATCACGAGATAAATTTACCCGATACCCAACACCAGTGTCAACACAAAAATGCTATGCGCACTCATATCTGACTTTGTACTGTAGCGGTTGCCTATCCAAAATTGAGTTATAAACTCTAATAACGATGGGCCTTGTAGAAAGATGATACCGAGAAAAACGTTTAAAAAGATTCAAAGCGAGGTTCGAATCGACGCCGTCGATGTAAACTTCCTGAATCTCCAGATTACGAACGAACCAGAGTTAAGCGGTTACGAATGAAGCTTGAAATTTTCACATAAATAGTTATCGTATGCACGAAATCTATATAGCTGCTAGTGTTGTGTATCGGCAGGGTTTTGTCGATCATCGAAATGTACCTTTTTTTGGCTTGCCCATAATTATTACTTCGGCACGATATATCGACACCGGTGTTATCGCCAATAAAAAAACTTATGTTATCGTTTTTCTATCGGCGATAACACCGGTACCGATAACTATCGGTGATAATTGTACGGTTTATTCCGTCGTACTTAAACGTTATTATTTTGTTACACAAAGTACGGAACATATTGTTACACGTGGCATACCACGCTATATACAGTAAAAAATACAACAGTAATATTATATAACGTACTATATTTTTTCGACTTATTGCTGATAAGGAATTTGTTGGTCTCGGAGCGATATATATCGAGACCCCTGGCCGTTCGGTAACCGAAAACTATCGGTATCGGCGATATCGCAATGGTTTTCTTGCCGATACAGAACACTAATAATTGCACATTTTACGGCAATAGTTGCTCCAATCTGTTTTGTTTTTAAAGGGCTTGACGACAAAATCGGGAAATGGTGTCGCGATAGGTTAAAGGAAACAAAAAAAACAAAGTAGCCAACACAATAAAAATAAGTAACTCGTCACCGTCCCAGTGGACAACAAAATTAGCGGCGCAGACCGCTTCCTGGAAACTTGCGACACCTTGTAATTTACATTTTTCGAAAAATTACGACGCTAACGACAAATCGCAAGCCACTGTTTATATATCTTAGCTGTACAATCGAGACGCCAATCATGACCCACCTATCGGTTTAAAACATAGTTGTTCACGGCGTTTAGTGCAAATGATTTAATCGCGACGAATTATACGTAACAAACGCACTGAACCTTTTGAAAAAATTGTAAAAATCATTAATGAATTTATGTCTGTACTATTTCGTACATGTAAACAAAAATGCATTTTAAATAATACCGCGGTTTGTAAGTTTTACGTTATAAATGCGAAATAGGCTATAGTGGAAGAGCGTAAAGCCAGGCTCAAATCTCGGCCAACGCAATATTTTTGTCAAAGTCCGTTTGTCTGATACTATTTGACAGGCAGAGATTTGCAACATTCCATGGCGGCTTCTTTCAAAAATAATTGAAGAAGACGTTCGTACATTTTTCAAACTTATCGCGCGCAAATAGTGTGACATTTCAAACGTCTATTTTCGAAAATGTCTGTACATTTTCAAAAAAGTAACGTACATGTTCCGTGTATTTCCTATTCAGTTTAATAGACATTAAATACCAATAACTACGATGTTTGTTTTCGTTAAATTCCGTACATTACCGTAAAAAAACCGTAAAATTTATAACTCTGTACCTTTTACATAGATTCTCCGTTCAGTTTACCGGACAGAAAGTACATCGCGTTTTTTTCCGATTTATTCAAAAGTCACGAATTATATGTTGTAATAGGAAAAAAGGAAAAAATCGCGCGATTTGAACAACTATGGTTTAAAACATAGTTCAAAAATAGGCGTTTCTATTGTAGGCCTTCTGTAGGTGCCTTTATCTTATGTTGTGTTATGGGCTTTTCATGTGATCTTCTTAGATCGCTAATTTTATCAGCGACCGTCCGATCGTCCAAATCTGACGGTTTAAATAAAAAATACCTCAAAACTCACAGAAAAATAATTTTTTGTCCGAATGTTTTTCAAAATTTAGACATGACGTTTAATTCTCTATCGATCGATGTGCAACTCAACCCTGTTACTATTTTTTTTCATTTTGCGACCAATACAATATGGGTCTTAAGGCCATATTGTATGTTTTTTGTACAATTGGCATATTGTATGGGCCTACTTTCACCTACTTTTGAACTATGATCCGACGGTCGCTAATCAAAGTAGCGATCTAAGAAGATCACACGAAAAGCCCATAACACAACTTACAATAGAACATACGTCCGCGTTTTTTTTTTCCGGGTTTTTTTCCCGCGGAATGTCATCCTACGCCGTGTCAGTTCGCTAAAAAAAAACGTCCGGCGGCGTGCGCTGTACTATGATGATACTTCAGATTCGTACGTTCGTACAGTAGTGTGCACAACGCACACACATACAGTATGCTTACTCTACGCGAGTTTTGTGCGCCTACCAAAGGCCTACCATAAAAACGCCTACTTTTGAACAATGATTTAGGCCATATATTTATGTTCATTTTTTTTATTTTTTTTATTATGTTCGAGCAATTATCAGTCGAAAGATCGCCCCTAAATCTGAAACCGGCCAGAAATTGCAATACATTGCACCGTGAATTATTATTAGCCTTATGTACGCTATATCGGCACCCCAAAAAATTGACATTGATACCTTAAATATAGTTAACTACACTATTTAAAGACGTGGACCATAATCTGCCACGTCTCCTGGCACTAAATTAGAATGAATGACGCTAATTTTTTCTTTACACTAATAATTTCTATTCGCTAATAACGATTCAAGGTGTACTGAACGATTATTTGATTATTGTTGCAAAGTTCATAGCCATACGAACCTAGACTGTACTTCAACGGAATCCCGAGCAGCATAAATAGCCACGTAGGAATATTGAGTCATCAAGACACGTATTATCGTACAATTCTTCGACGACTTCCTTCACAAAACGAGATACACATTGGGACAATTTTTTTTTTCAATGAGACTTCTGGTCATCACTTCAACTTTGACACTCCAGTAATAGTCTGAAATAATTTATGGCCGTTCGATTAACACAGGGTCAGATTTGGACGGCTTGAAATCTCTCTAGCATGATTGTTTGACGCCCGAGAAGGGACGCGAGTCCTCAGCAATTTTTTAATTGCCGTTCGATTCACATCTGGTCAAGTTTGGACGGCTAAAATCTCGCGGTCGTGCTTATTTGACGGCCGAGAAATGACGCGCGTCCTCAGGCCTAAAGCTGACTGTACAAGAGGTTGGACTGAGTGTTTGTCCAGAAGATCAATTCAATCGATAACTGACGATTGCGATGCAATTCAGCAGGCCACAAGACAAATCCTAACCGACAAAAAAGAAAGAAATATTACAATGCAAAACAGAGTAACAAGTACAATCTTAAGAAGAAACGGACAAACGATGTTCCTAAAGTACACCGTGGGCCCCACAAGTCCACAATATGCGGTCGACCACACGTATTCCAGAGACGACATGTTCAAAATTTCAAATGCCATGCTAATTACAAAATTGAGTCCTTACAGTAACCTGAACCCTGCAAGCCAGCATCGAGGTTTTACAGTAACTTTTAAGACCTACATAAAAAAGTAAAAATATGAAACCATTACGATTCAACAAAAAAATTGCTCTCTCCGGCAGGCACTCTCCCGCACGTGCAGCCATTTTATCTCTCCAAGTGGCGCTCACGAGGCCCTTTTCCTCCGTGATTTACGGCT